>OX359291.1:3137500-3422500 GCA_947179395.2 Pulicaria dysenterica | reverse complement strand
GTGTTTACATATCAAGTGTTGCTTACTTAATTGTTCCTGTAATCATCTTATTATTAATGAAAGCAAAACATTCGATTGTTTGTGGATTGATGTGTTTTAACACTTTTTATTGATTTGTTCAATTTTCCGCAGAAAGTGTATTCAATCCCCCTTCTCCACATTACTTGCTTGTTGATACTCTCACCAAGGCAGATCAAAGAAGGATGTATCAGCTTCAGTAGCTGATAAGAATGCTTACAGAGCTGATAAGTATAAGAAGAAATATACCCAGCTCAGGAAAGGAAAGCCTGAAGACAAGCCCAGTGCAAAAGGACTTTATGCTGAAACTTGGGATACATAATCATCTACTTCAGATGATGATGATAAATGTCTGATGGCTCAAGAAGATGAAGAGTTTGAAATAAATGAAGTTGATTACGGTTTGTCTGAAGGAACTTTTGAAGCTGACATGAAGGAAGCTGAGGAAAACAGCAAACTTGGTGATTGGGATCCTTCCTCCATGTAGAAGGTTTGTAATTTCAACTTTTACACCGATGAAGAAAAAGGTCTTGCGTTCGATTATCTGCTAAATGATTTCAAGACCAGCCTTAAGTCTCAAAATGACATCAAAGATGAGATAGCTAAACTGAAAAACGAGATTAAGGAAAATCAATCTCTCATTGATGTTGGTAAGAAGGCACAATGTGATCTTGAATGTCAAGACACATTAATAAACTTCTAAGTGAAGAACTTTAGGAAGCCAAAGATAAAGTTGACCAACTTTAAAAGGTCACTAAATCATTGTGTAAGTCATCAAAGCTTGCTGAAAAGTGCATCAACCAACAAATTCCTAAACAGGTGCTAGCTGTACTTGGAGGTGACTATTAATCTGCAGCTTATGCAGCTGATGATGATGAGATAGCAAGTACAGATTCTGAGGAAGATAGACAACTGATTGAGTCTCAGAAGTCAGCCTCAGAAAAGAAACATGATCCAAGCCTAAAATACAATATGTTTGTAAAGGTAAAAGATCATGGAAATGAGTGTTCAACATCTAAACAACATAGTAAGTCTATGCTTGACAGATTAGGCACTCAGCCTATTCAAAGAACTTCTGTCATAGAAAGGCTTAATCCAAATCCTTTAAAAAAACAACACTCTCTATCTGGCTCAGAGAGAAGTTACAAAAATAGGAAGACCATTGTACGTCAGAGGTCATATAACAACAATGGTAAGTCCAAGGTTGTTGAAATTGGTAAGTCCAAAGAAATCAATAGTGGTAAGTCCAAGACTGTTGAAACTGGTAAGTCCAGAAAACATGACAATGGTAAGTCCAAAGTCATCGAAAAGAAGTTTGTTGGTCAAGTTTCTAATCAAAAGGATAATAAACCAAGATCTGACAAAGGTAAGTCCAAAGTCAATGAAGATCAGGCGAATCAACTTGCTAAGAAAGTTGAGAAGTTATCCACCACCAATAATCCTAAAACTGAGGATAAGTTCCTTAAAGGATTATCGAATGATCTATCTCCTGTAGTCATTGGTAGAAGAAGATGCTACAATTGCAGAGGTAGAGGATATGAGGCCAAGGACTGTGAAATTGAAATCTTAAGGCCTGACAAGGAACAAGCTGATCAGCCTACACAGGACTCAGCACCTACTCAAGTTGACCAGTCAGTTCCACAAGATGAAGCTACTAAGTGCTCATCATCAACCCACTATGAAGTGGGTTCCCAAACAAAACTAATGTGTTTAGTTTTCTTATCATGTGCAGGGTTCAAGTAAATGGTACTTGGATAGTGGATGTTCAAGACACAAGACTGGGTGGAAAGGACTTCTTAGTGATTTCCACGAAGATGAAGGTCCTAAAGTAATATTTGGTGATAATTCCCATGGAAGAACCAAAGGATATGGGAAGATGCATGCTGGCAAGGTGACTTTCCAGAAAGTTGCATTTGTTAAAGGTCTTAAACACAATCTGATAAGTATCAGCCAATTGTGTGATGAAGACAATATTGTTACTTTTAGGAAGAAAGCAAGGACTATATATAATGCTAAGGGTAAGCATGTATTAATAGCAAAAAGAGAAAGAGATGTGTATCTACTTGATCTTAATTCTGCTGATCCCTATACTGAAACCTGCTTGTATTCCGAATCTGTTCCTAAGCTGAGTTGGTTGTGGCATAAAAGGTTATCACATTTAAATTTCAAGAATATAAATATTCTATACAATAGTATCTGGACTGCCGAAGATCACATTTGTCAAAGACAAATTGTGTTCAGCTTGTGAACAAGGGAAACATCATAAAGGGTCCTTCAAATCAAAGCAAAATTTTTCAATACAGACTTACTGCATATGTTGTATATGGATCTGTTTGGACCCATAAGTACTCCAAGCCTAAGTGGCAAGAAGTACACTCTGGTGATAATAGATGAGTTCTCACGATTCACCTGGGTAATATTCCTTAAAGCCAAAAGTGAAGCTACCCTGGAGATAATAAGTTTTATTAAACAGGAAGAGTTACAAAAAGGTAAGTCTGTTAAGTAACTCAGAAGTGATCATGGGATTGAGTTCAGAAACTCAACCCTGGAAGGCTTTTGTGAACAAAAAGGAATATTACAAAATTTCTCCTCATTCAGGACTTCTCAACAAAATGGAGTTGCTTAAAGCAGAAACAGAACCTTAATTGAGGCTGCAAGAACAATGCTATGTGAGGCTGGATTGAAACTCTATTTCTGGGATGAAGCTGTAAGTACAACATGCTATACCCATAATAGATCAATAAATCTAGAAAGCCCAATATAGGTTACTTCCACGTCTTTGGTTCAAAATGCTATGTGCTGAATCAAAGAGATCAGCTCCATAAGTTGGAACCTAAAGCTGATCCTGGAATCTTTGTTGGTTATTCCTCAATCTCCAAGTCTTACAGAGTGTATAATACAAGGAGAAAGGCTATAGAAGAATCAATTCATGTCTCATTTGATGAAGACAACTTTGATCAAGCTGCATAAAAGACAAGCTGACTTGGTCAGTCTGAGTGAGCTTGAAAAGCCTGAGGAAACCAAATTGTCAAATCCTATGTATGTGATGGATGATAACAGTGATGATGATGTGTGTCCATCAAAGAAATCATGACAAGTTCCAAAGGACTCACAAGCTAAGAAAGATGATGAGTTCGTCAATCCCTTTGGAGCTGATGTTACTCAGACTGAAGATCTTGGTGATCAACAGTTTGATGACAATGCTGCAGTTGGGACAGAGGATGTAAGTTCACTTCAGAATTCTCAATATCACTCAGATCCAGAACCACAGTCTCCTACAACAACATTTAAATTCCTCAAAGATCATCCTCAAGATCAAATAATTGGTAATGTTCAAGAAAGAGTAATGACAAGATCAAAGGCAACAGCAAATTATGCTGCTTACTTTGGTTTCCTATCTCAAATGGAACCAAAGAAGACTGAAGAAGCCTTAGAGGATGAAGATTGGATTGAAGCTATACAAGAGGAATTAAATGAGTTCGAGAGAAATAAAGTCTGGAGCCTTGTTCCAGCCCCCAAAGATCATACAATAATAGGCACTAAGTAGGTCTATAGATATAAATTGACAAGGATGGAGTGATTGTTAGGAACAAAGTCAGGCTGGTAGCACAAGGGTATAAACAAGAAGAAGGAATCGATTATGCTGAGACTTTTGCCCCTGTTGCTAAAATTAAAGCCATCACGTTGTTCTTAGCCTATGTAGCATATAAAGACTTCAAAGTCTTGAAATGGATGTGAAGAGTGCTCTCCTAAATGGAAAACTTCAGGAGGAAGTCTATGTGAAACAACCTCCTGGCTTTGTTAGTTCAAAGTTTCCACATCATGTCTATATGTTAGACAAGGCTTTCTATGGTCTTAAACAAGCTTCAAGAGCTTGGTATGATACCATGTCCAACTATTTACTATCAATGGACTTCACCAGAGGTAGTATAGATAAGACACTCTTTATTAAAAAGAGTAAAGGACAGATGATTCTTGTACAAATCTATGTGGATGATATTATTTTTGGTTCTACAAATGAATCTCTATGTGAATGGTTCTCCAAAATTATGTCAAAAAGGTACAAGATAAGTATGATGGGTGAAATGACATATTTCCCAGGCTTGCAAATTCAACAAAAGCATGATGGAATATTCATTAATCAAATCAAGTATGTTCTTGATTTGATAATGAAATATGGTTTTGATTCAAGTTCAACCATGAAAACAACCATGTCACCAGCTGTCAAGCTGAGTAAAGACTCAGATGATAAGTGTGTATGTCAGTCTACCTATAGAGGAATGATAGGTTCACTACTCTATTTGACAGCTAGTAGACCTGATATCATGTTTGCTACATGTGTTTGTGCAAGATATCAGGCAGATTCTAAGGAATCACATTTTCAAGCTATGAAAATGATCTTTAGGTACCTTAAAGGTACACCAAATCTAGACCTTTGGTATCCAAAGGACTTTGGATTTGAGTTAGTTGGTATTTCAGATGTTGACTATGCTGGGTCCAAGTTAGATAGAAAATCAACAATAGGAGGATGTCAAATGCTTGGAGGGAAGTTTGTAAGCTGGACTAGTAAGAAACAGAACTTAGTGGCTACTTCAACTGCTGAAGCTGAGTACGTTGCAGCAGGAAGCTGTTGTGCTCAAATCCTGTGGATGCAACATCAGCTTCAATACTTTGGTATGAATTTTAGGGAAACTCCTATCTTTTGTGATAACCAAAGCGCTATAGCCATCACTTACAATTCAGTCTTCCACTCAAGAACCAAGCATATTGAAATTAGACATCACTTCATCAAGGACATCGTGGAAAAGGGTAAGGTTGACATCAAATTTATCTCCACTGATGACCAATTGGCAGATATCTTTACAAAAACACTTGATGAAAAGAGGTTTATGTATCTACTAAGTGAATTGGGTATGCTCAATCCATAGCTAAGTGTGTAGAATTTGAGTTTTAGTTTGACAAAGACTAAGTGTCTTAAGCTGAGTGCACAATTTATAAATAAGTTTTTATAAACTGAATATATTGTCAAGCTGCATAATGAGTTCACACGTTTGGTAAGTTCTAAACATAGGTTTAACTATTCAGTGTAGTTAAAATATCAGTTTGAGTCATTCTCAAACATAAATGACTATGTGTCATTGATTCTGAGCTGTGTGCTCTACTCAAGCTGAGTATCAATCTCAAGCTGAGTGATCAAATCAAACTGAGTGCTTGACTTACGCTGAGTGATAAGTTTACTCAGCTTGGTGTGTCCAAACCATGCTGTAATTACTATGTGTTATTACCTCATGAATCATTGTGTATTTGAGTCGGTCTCAAATCATGTTTTATACCGATTATGTATTGGTATAATAATATAGTGTTGGTCCCTTGGTGAGAGTAACAACAAGCAACAGTGTGTTGAAGGGGGGGGGGGGGGGGGTTGAATACACTTTCTGCGGAAATTGAATAAATCAAATAAAAATGTTACACTAAGTAAATCAAACCACAATCAGTCGAATGCTTTCATTAAGAAAATGATTACAATGCTTTGAATAAGAAGATGATTACAGTAACTATCAAGTAAGCAACTGTTGATATGTAAACACCTAATATAAATCTCTCAAACTTAGCTATCTATAATCATATTATGATTATAGATACTGACGACTCTCTAAATAGGATTTATTCACAGATTGAAAACTTACCAATCTCGCAACTAATGTGAGTATTCGAACACACGAATATCTTGGAAACCTATGAGTTTCTTGATCACGTTAAACTGACAATCAATGATTCAAGAATCGTAACACATACGGTTTTAGGTGAGGTTTTCTTGGCTCTGTAAAATTGCAGAATTGCAGTTGTCAAAGTCGTACCTCTAAACTTATCAGGAGATAAGTATTTATAATCCTGTGCCTACGGTTCCTACCAAACTGGACTAATCCTAATTTGCGAACTAACTACCGGATAACTCGGAATCTTGAATCTTGAATCTTCTTATCTTGAGTCTTCAATCTTCAATCTTGATTCTGGAGTCTTCTTATCCTTCCCGTAGATATAGAGAGTTAAAAAGATAAGTTTAAAACATATTTAAACTTTCCTTAGACTGACTTCTTACTCGGACTGAGTTACTCAGCTTGAAACTCATCAAGCTAAGTTCTTCGAGAACAAACCCAAATACAAACATGAACTAACACGTATACTGATAAAATCATCCTTAGAAGTCTAAAGAATTAACTAAAACATATTTAGTAACTCTATTGAGTTGACTCAGTATTCACGCTAAGTCACTCAGTTTGAAACTCATCAAGCTGAAACTCAATATATATATATATATATATATATATATATATATATATATATATATATATATATATATCTTAGTTTACACACACAACTTATCAAACATATTGATAATCTTACTAAGATATAGTCTAAGCTGATCGAACATATGCTCAACTTATATTCAGCTTATACTCAGTCTGAAACACTGTACGTGTTCAGTCTGATCAAGCCTTATAATTATGTTTAAGTTATATCTAGAACATATCCAACAAACTTACTTTGTCTCATCAAATCTAAACTGATGAGATCATTTTCCCAACAAACTCCCCCTATTTGATGATGACAAAACCATCAAACAGTTATTAAGTTTGTTTAACAGAATTATATTTTAAATCTTAAACTTATCAAGATTTTAAATTTGAACTAATCAAATATTAATTGAACATATCAATTTTAAATTGAACTTATCAATTATAAGTGGAACAAACCAACTTTTAGTTGAACACACCAACTAAATACATTAATGAATAAGAACTAATCAGTTATTCATTTAAGTTGAACTTATCAGACTTATAAATGTGAACACATCACAACACAGTTGAACATATCAAACTTTATACTTGTATTAATTGAACTAATCATAATACAAAAATGTTGATCACTTAGATCATGCACACTAAGTGCTTACAAAAATTAGAACTAATCTAATTTATAATAGAACTAATCTATCTTATGAACTCAGGATGTAGAAGCTCCCAGTTAATGATTTCTTTAGTTATCTCATACAGTAACTTTTCAGCTTCTACATTTCCTCTAAGTTCCTTCTGGTAAACTTTGATAATTTTATTCAGCTTGTATTTTAAGAGTTGATTTGAACCATCATCACCACAACAGCTTCTTATATGCACGGCATCCTTAGTTTTTAGATAACAGATTTCATCAAACTTGATAAAACTAGGCTTTCCTTCCTGATCCTTAAACATAAATCCCTGAACAGGTGCATCTATACTTTGATTTTCCTTGAACTCCACACCTTTAGGTATTTCAAATCATTTTCCCACTGCAGACCAGGAACTGGAACATATCTCAGCTCCTCAGCTCATTTTATCAGCTTGGAAACTTCAGTAAAGATCTCTTGCTTGATTTGGCTTTGTTTGAACCTCTTGAGCATCATCATTATTCTTTTCCATTCTATGTAGCCTATCTTGTGAACATATCTCAGATCCACCCCCATTGTTGATTTATCTTCAAATTCAAAGTTGAGGATGATGGCTCCATCAATTCTGCTCAAGGTTATTCCTTTGATATCTTCACTGGAGCTTCTTCTGAAATAGCATTCTTGAATTTCTGCATCAGTATATGGGACAGGATCAGGTCTTGGACTAGTGTAATCAGCTTCAGCTTGAGCCAAAGCTTTTCTCAGTTTTTCCTTTTCTTGATCCTTTGCATCCTTCTTTTTTCTCTTTCTCAACTATTCAAGTGAAATTCCTAGCTCATTGGCTTCCTCTTGTTTGAGCATTTCAATCATGAGCCTTGTGGCATTTTCCTCTTCTGTTTCTTCCTCAGTCTCAGGAACCTCTTCAGCCTCAGACTCAGATTCTGTTAATTTTTGTTTCTTGGCTGCAGGTTCATCTTCTTTTAATTTCAGCTCCTTCTCAAGCTGAGCTTGCCACTCTGCTCCTTTTGACAATGCTATAAGAGCTTCAGCTTGGACTAACTCAACATCAGCTTTAGCTTGACCCTTCTCCCCCTTTTTGTCATCATCAATAGGGGTTGAAGTCTGTTTTTGATTAAGAGCAGCAACAACAGAGGCAGTCTCTTTAATATCCATGGTCAGCTTTTCAAGTCTTTGAAAGATTTTACGTTTTTGCTTCTTCTACTTGAGTTGGAACAAACCAAACTAAGAAGCAACATACTCTTTTAGCTGCTGGATGCCTGAGGAGGCAGTTGCATCTTGAGGAGAGTCTTTGGGTGCATCATCTAAAGGTTGGTGTTTACCTTCAAATTCATGTGCACAAGAGTTTAGACCCTATGAATCACCTTGGTTTGAAGATGTGTGATAGGGTGTGAGAAGTGAAGAGAAGTAATGGGGCTCGAAATATGAATTGTATGGGTAGGTGGTTGGCTAATAGGTTTGGAGGGGGGTGATTGACCCTGGGGATTGATCATATATTCAATGTTACCTAAGTGTGTCTGCTTAGGCACAGTAATAGGCTCTCCCATGGCACTGAAGAGTGTGGGCTGAGTAGACACCACACCTGGTATAGGCAGTTGGGTTGTAATGAGTCTCGAGGTTGACACCTTAAGAGTAGGCGTCTCTCCCTCAACTACTGCCGGTGGAGGGATCAGTGTGATCTCAGCTCCAGTGACGCCTGTAGGAGTGGAATCACCTCTGGCAGTCTTTCTTGTATAGGTGCGGATATTCTCCCAAGCAGCAGTGGACATACTAGGGGTGGCTTCAGAGTGGGATTTTTGATGGAATGAAGGTGGAGGAGATGGGTTAGACTGGGTTGGTTGTACCACAACCTTATCTCCAAAAGTGGATGGAGAAAAATTAGAAGAAAGAGAAAGTGGAGAGGTCTTACCAGAAGTAGCTTCAGTGTGTGCTGGTTCAGCTTGAGCAGAGTGCTCAGCTTGAACCTCCGTTGCAGCTTGGGAAGCTCCCCCTTGATTGTATCACTCTTCTTCACTTTCAGAAGAAGTTGCCTCAGCTATCAGGAGCATGGGTGCACTTAGACCCTCTTGCTCTGGGAAGATATCGTTGTTGAGCATCTTGGAGCTGAGTGTCGGAAACAAGACCACATCCAGATCAGCTTCATATAGTGCTGTCCCTAGCTCGGATTCAAATGCCAAGGACAGATACCTTATAAAAGGTACATGAAGATCCCTTGTGGCCTTCATCACTTGGACCCTGAGCTCGTTGAAGATGAGCTGTGCATAGTCTAAGTTTCTCGCAAAGTACATGTTGTACAACAGCTGCATCTCGAACTCGTTAACTTGTTCCAGTCCTCCAACCTTGGTACCAAGTGAACGGATCACTGTGGATACCATGAAACCCCAACTGGTTGGAAAGGTGGCCTTTTTGATAACACCCTCTGTCTGTGGGTGACCCATTCTGGGTAGGACTGACCTTGCCACCTGTCTCGTCACAGCAGGCTCGAACGCATCAGATTGAGGAAGTTGAAGAACCACCCTTAGCCTGTGTACTGTGAGAGTAATGGTCCTCTCTCCATTCAGCACCGTGCCCCGGATTTCGTCGTTGTGTTGGTCGTAGACACACGTATACCAAAAATCGAGCAGATGTTGAGGAACCACATGTAAAGGTGCTCCAGTGAAAGAAAAAGCCAATGGGCATTTATGAATATAATTTACCCATGGTTCGTATCCTCTGTTAATTTTGCGTTAAGGGATTGCAAGGCAGGTACGCTGATTGTTGATTTTGATCAGCGACAATCCATTGTTTTTGAACGTAGCACCCCTTACCATTCTATCACTGAGATTCAGAACGGTTGCGCCCATCGTTGAAATTAGAAGATTACACTAAGTAACTGTTCGGTTCGCACTAAGCAATTTATGTCGC
The DNA here is from genome assembly GCA_947179395.2 of Pulicaria dysenterica. Classification (NCBI taxonomy): domain Eukaryota; kingdom Viridiplantae; phylum Streptophyta; class Magnoliopsida; order Asterales; family Asteraceae; genus Pulicaria; species Pulicaria dysenterica. Next base: position 3,412,635 of record OX359291.1, on the reverse strand, counting down.
ATGGAGCGATATTGGATTTGCACTGAGCGAGTTAGGGTTTCGTGATCGATGAACGAGGAATTGCACTGAGCAATATGTAGTTGTTTGCGAAAGGTATTTTAGAAGGTGAGAAGTCAGATATGTAAGCGTAAACTTCTCTAAACCGGTTATGATAGGTATATATACCTTTCTGAGGAGAGAGAAAAGTTACCGTTGGAATCCCTTTTTATCCGTTACGCCGAAAAATTACGGCTTGATGTAACAGTTCGAGAGTAGAAACTTATCATCTTCCAATGGATACATGTGTAAAATAATATTTTTAACCCATAATAAGATTATAAGCACGATTAAAGTATACCAATACACAATTGATATACGGTGCGATTTGAGACCGACTCAAATACGCATGTACAGACGAATTAATGACACTTAGTAATTAAAACATAGTGTGGACACACCAAGCTGAGTAAACTTATTACTCAGTTTAATTCAAGCACTCAGCTTGATTCAAGCACTCAGCTTGAGTTGAGCACTCAGCTTGAGATTGATACTCAGCTTGAGTTGAGCATACAGCTCAGGCCTAATGACACTTAGTCATTTATGTTTAAGACTGACTTAAACATGTAATTTAGCTACACTAAGTAGGTAAAATATGTTTGGAACTTACCAAACGTGTGAACCAATCACACAGTGTGAGTTAAGCACATAGCTCAGACTCAATGACACTTAGTCATTTTGTTCGAGACTAACTCAAACTATATATCTTAACCACACGGAGTAGTTAAAATATGTTTGGAACTCACCAAACGTGTGAACTCATCATTCAGCTTGACAGATTATACAGTTTATGAAAACTTATTTATAAACTGTGCACTCAGCTTAAGACACTTAGTCTTTGTCAAACTGAAAACTGAGATTCTAGACACTTAGCTAGGGGTTGAGCATACCCAATTCACTTAGCAGATACATAAACCTCTTTTCATCAAGGGGTTTAGTAAAGATATCTGCCAATTGGTCATCAGTGGAGATAAATTTTATGTCAACTTTACCTTTTTCCACGATGTCCCTGATGAACTGATGTCTAATCGCAATATGTTTGGTTCTTGAGTGGAGTACTGGATTGTAAGTTATGGCTATAGAACTTTGGTTATCACAGAAGATAGGAGTTTTCTTGAAACTCATTCCAAAGTCTTGAAGTTGATGCTGCATCCATAGGATTTGAGCACAACAACTTCCTGCCGCAATATATTCAGCTTCAGCAGTTGAAGTAGCCACTGAGTTCTGTTTCTTACTGGTCCAGCTTACTAACTTCCCACCAAGCAATTGACATCCTCCAGTTGTCGATTTTCTATCTAAGTTGCACCCAGCATAGTCAGCATCTGAAAAACCAACTAACTCAAATCCAGAGTACTTGAGATACCTAAGACCGAGATTTGGTGTACCTTTAAGGTATCTAAAGATCCTTTTCACAGCTTGAAGATGTGATTCTTTAGGATCTGCCTAATATCTTGCACAAACACATGTAGCAAACATGATATCAGGTCTACTAGCTGTCAAATAGAGTAATGAACCTATCATTCCTCTATAGGTAAACTGACACACAGACTTACCATCTGAGTCTTTACTGAGCTTGACAGCTGGTGACATGGGTGTTTTCATGGTTGAACTAGAATCAAAGCCATATTTCTTTATCAAATCAAGAACATAGTTGCTTTGATTGATGAAAATTCCATCAGGCTTTTGTTGTATTTGTAGGCCTAAGAAATAAGTCATCTCACCCATCATACTCATTGTTGGTCCCGAATGGATACTACAACAACAAATGTTTGTAGAAGGGGGGGTTGAATACAAACTTTAGCAAATTAAAAATTAAGATACACACGGTTTACTTTTATATAATTCTTATTGATGTTAATCAAGAATTACATGAACTAGATGCGGAAAATCTAATTTCAATAAAAGGTGGCAACTAGATTTGTCTAACACATAGACAATGCTAATCTTAAACAACTAATGTCTAAGATGTTTAACACATGAACAAGTTTGTTACACTGAAAGTAAAATGCTAACTCTTCTAATTCTCAACTTATGAGATTTCAGTGCTTTTCAACGCATACTTAGCATGTTTCCATGCATGAGTATATATAAGCAAGGTGTGTCCGGGTTGATGAAGAGAGAAGGAGACAAAGGTACTTGGTTTAATAATATTATAATAGATAAAGGTAGTGGGTGGAAGGTAGTTTATCTTTACACGCAAAGTGTGAAAAGTAAACGTACATTTCAGTAAGGAGTATACCCACTATCTATTATTATATTATTAAATTACTACCTTTATTTCTTGAGAAAGTAACCTTATACTTTCATGCTTGTGCTTTAATCGACACCATGCTTTTGGAAGATTTGACTATACCAAGTATGGAGTTGCCAGCCATACTTAACATCATATCTTCGAGATCTTCTTTTCAAGAGTATCTTTCTCCTTTTCCAGGGGATAAAGATCTATCCTTTTTGTTTCTTTGCAGATACAAAAAGTGCTATGTACTTTTACAAAGAAAGATCTAAGGCATAATAAGAACAACAAATGTTCTGCCTTTGACTAAAGAAAACATTACATAGAAAAGCTATTAACTGAGATATAGAATAACGACTCAGCTAACAGACACTGAACTGCAATTGTAATTTTGCTCAGCTAAGGATAAATTTGAAAGACTCGGCTGACTAGATTTGCTCAGCTGATCGAAATGCTCAGCTAATAATACAAATCAAAGTATAGCTAATAAACTGATCAAACTAAACTGTCAGCTGTTCCCAAGGGCTCAGCTAATCATTTGAGTATGATCAGCTCATGAAGAAAATATTGGATAAGTAGTAAATACCTTATCTGACAGATGGGAGGCATCAGCTGATCAATGAGATTATGTCAGCTGATCCTTGACTGCTCAGCTGATCCAATGTGATTCCTCAGCTGATGCTTTTCGACTGATCTTTTCTTTTCAGCTGATCTTTTTGAAGCTGGTCCTTTGGCTGACACTCAGTGTTCAGCTGACACTATGAATCGTCAGCTGACACTTCTTTCTTACAATTTTCTTTAAGTCTAACATGAAAAACAACACATGTTTTTCGTTTAACTAAGTCTAAACTGAATAAGTGGTTTTGTTAACATCAAATCCTATTTTACATAATAGACAGGTTTGATTTAGGTTTGATATTACTCTCTCCCCAACAATCTCCCCCTATTTGATGATGACAAAACCTTATCTTGTTTAAGAAGAATCAGTTTGACTAGGATTTGTAAAGATATAAATTTTAAGTGCAATTTGGTTACCTAGCTATTTGTTTTTGGTAACTCTTTTAAGTATGTTCCCTGATATTCTGTTTTTGGGAATCTTTTCATTTATGAAGTACCATTGTTCTGTTTTTGTGGTATCTTTTCTATCCTTTTTCTGTTTTTAGGATTTTTGATATTTTCTATATTTACACTATGTGAGCTATCCACTAAGAGTCATCTATACTAGCATTTTAGCTAAGTAGTCCATGATCAAAGTTTCAAGCTTGATTACAGAACAAAGTATTTACATCAGAGTTTGTACAGAGCAATCTAACTATGAGTTAAACTAAGTACAGAAGTTGAACTATTCTAGAAATTGAAATTACATCTAATCTAGGTATGAAGTGTGGTCTTCATTCCCACCAAGGTTCTTCTTTGATGTCTGGACGACTTTCATCTGGAATAGTGGCAATTAGTTCATCAGCTGTAGTTTCCATCAGACTTTCAAAGTGTTGACTTCCTGTCTGTCCTCTTGCCAGTCTTACAGCTTGAAAAATTAAAGCTCTTGGCGTTCTTCCTATGTCAGCTTCTCTTAGGAATCTCCAATCACCAGCTCTGTTCTTGAAGAACATCCCTTTTTCAGGCTCAGTTATGTACTTAAACATTTCTGGCTCAATATTGGAGGGCAAAGTAGTGTTGAGGCTTTCATAAGCAGGAAGAAAAGGATAGTCAGGATTGACAATGATCTGTTCAATGGTGACAAAAGCTTTTGAATTCTCTTTGAAAACATCTTCAATCAGATTGATGTGTTCAATGAACTGATCATGTGTGAAGAGCCTATTGCAGATTGACATCCGAATCCAGTATTCAAATTTTGGCATGAACCTTTGAACAATTTCACTTTTGGACTTGAGGAGATGGTACAGGATCTCTATCATTTCAAAGAAGGAGAGTAGTTTGCAGTGTTGAAGATAGGTATCTTCATATGTCTTTCTTTCATCTCTTCTCACTACTCTGAGATAAGGACCCTCATCAGTACCTTTGTATGGAGTAACCCTTGAGATGATGTCTGCACATCTTCTGTTTACCAAGTTTTCTTTGTTTTCTCTGAACTCCTTGGATTGCCTTTCAGTTTGCTGAGCTAATCCTCCAAAATTGAAGTTGAGCAAAGCTTGAATGGCTTCCTTGTGAGTCTTTCCTCTCTTAAGAGCTTTCTTAGTAGAAGGGTCACTCTGCAGTGGTGCTTGTTGTTCTTGAGGAGCTTGAGATGATAGTAAGATCATTTCTTCTTCTTGTATTTCTCTTATCTCATCATCTGTAACACCAACTGCAGCAGCAAGATACTCAGTAGTAGTGAAATCCTGGTGTCTCTCTTTGGCTTTAAGGACTTCTTCAATGGTTGTACCAAGAGCAGCAGCCAGTTCACTTAATTCTCTGAGATTTTCATCTTCTTGATGAAGTAGCTCTTCCTTCCTTTCTTCTTCTTCAATCTCCTCAGCAGACATTATTTTCTTCCCTTTTCTCATTGAGGTACTGCTGGGAGTTGGTTGACTTGATTGAGCTGGAGAGGAAGCTTGGACTGTTGGAGCTGTTGTAGAGGGGTTCTGCTTCTTTAAGTTTAACAGGGAGAACAGAGGCATTTCATCTTCATCATCATCATCAGAATCATCAGATGGTAGTTCAATTGGAGCACAGGATTCACCTTGCTTTGATTTCTTTGCACTCTTCCTTCTAGTTGCTTGCTTTAGTATTCTTTTAGGCTTAGCAGGTTGCTCCCCCTCAGTTGGATTCTCCCCCTCAACATATGATTTTCTTTGAGTTTCCATTTCATTGGGGGCAGATGCATCCTCTGCTTGCATAGCCCGAACTTCAGCTGTATTTGCATCAACAGCTGCTCTGATTGTATCTGGTGAAGGTTCTCTTCTAACTGACTTCTCCCCCTTTTTGTCATCAGCAAATGTAAAAGGAAAGTTGTCAGAGGGCTTAGCAACAGAAGGAGGGACAAAAGAAGAGGAAGATGGAGAAGGAGTGGAGGGAGGAGGTTGGGTGAAGAATGGAAATCTCCTCAGGTTTAGGATAGCATCAGTGATATTGGTGAATTCTTTGAGGGTTTCACTGTGCTTTTGGATGGAGTAGTTGTTTAGGTGTTGGAGGTCAGAAGTTATGGTTTGGAGAAGAGAAGGTACTCTAAGAAGAGAGTCAGGTATGGTTACTGAAATGTTAGGAGGGGAAGGTCTTAAGGTGTGGAGGTGGGTGAGAAGGTTAAAAATGGTTTGGTTGAGGTTGGTAATGGTTTGGTTTGAGATGGTAATGGTTTGGTTTGAGATGGTAGGGGAAGGAATAGGAGTAGGATTAGAAGTTTGGGTAAGAAGTTGATCTAATTTAGTGAGAAGTGGTGAAAGATCAACAGGGGCAGGGGTGGGTTGGGTTTGAGATTGGGTTGATTTGAGTGACTCAATCTCTTGGGTTAGATGAGAGAGTTGAGTTTCTGTTTTAGTTTGGAAAGAGGTAAAGGAGGCTTGAAGACTATCCATCTTTTGAGAGATGTACAGTAGGCTTTGAAGTATTTGAGGTGAGGGTTCAGAAGAAGTAGAGGGAATGGGTTGAGTAGGAATTGATTGAGGTGAGGTACCAAGAACAGGAATAGATTGAGGTCCCTCACTTAGACCTTGGTTTATAGGCCTAAGATCACTAGGAACAGAAATTGTACCCTGTACCAATGGCTGGTTTATGCCACTAGTATTGACAGGTAGTGCAGTAGTATGTTTAAGAATTGAATAAAAAATAGGTGCAAATATGTGAGTGTGAGTGAGGGTTGCACTCAAAGGGGTATCCCTTATTACAGTAGCAAGTTGTTGTGAACTTACTAAGGGATAGGCTTGACACATAGGGGTTGTAGACACAGTATGACCTTGGGAGAAGGTCTGTCTTTCAATGGTATCACCCTGTTGGGAGGGTGACCCAGATTGCAGCAATCCCATATTTACAGATATGCCCTGTTGTGAGGACACACCCACTGGTTAAAGGGTGTAATCAACATCCATGAGCTCCCCCTCAAAATAAGAGGTAACTATAGCAGTTGAGGTCAGAGGTGCAGTGTGCAATTCCTCTGAGATAAGTGCAGTATGCATTATCTCTACTGACCTTGTTTCTATTTGGGTTTCAAAGGGAGTAGAACTAGCAACTGTTGGGAGTTGACTAGAGCTTGGTAGTTGTGGGGATGTTACAATTGGAGGAGAGGATGGGTTCTCATTGGTGGGGTCAACCAAATGAGTATCCTCAAGGGTGGTAGAGATTATACCTGAGATATGTCTGGCCTTACTGATCTCAATGAGCTCCTCCAACTTATTAGAGACCGCTTCATCATCAGAGACATATCCATCTCCACTACTTGGTGCTCTATGAACAGAGTCACTTGATCCTTGTTGTTGATCAGGGTTGGTATATGCAATTGTACCTCCAAGAGTCCTACTTGGAGAATCATCATCAGATTCTACATCATTATCATCATCACCATCACCACCATATTCTAACTTTCCTCCTTCAAATATGGCTTCATCATGAGTATGAGCAGGGGAGTGCTCAGAGTGTTCTGTTATCATTTCTTGAGACTCAGAATCATCAGCCATTTGTTCCTCAACATTTTCAGCAACAACCACTTCTTCAACCTCAGCTTCATCAGCAGCAACATCAATCAACTCTTGCATTTGATCAGTGATAGAAGGACCTTGAAATTACCTTATCAAAGTGAAGGTCTTTTGACCCATTTAAGGAATGGTCATTGTATCCAAGGTAGCAGCAATTCCAGTATATTGTTCCCATCGAAGGTGATGAAGTACAAGCAAGCTTAAATACCTTAGGTAGGGAACAACAGTCCTTGTTGATTTCTTGGTTGTAGCAAGAGTGATTTTATCCACCATTTCTGAGAATATGACTTGAGGAAAGTCAATATTCCTCCCTGTGACTAAAGCATGAAGAATCATCAATTCAGACTGATTCATTTGGTCATGACTCCCAGATTTATAACCGAAGTACTTGATGATCACACCAGCCAAGTATTTCCATGGGTGTCCCAGCACAGACAATTTATACTGACCATGGGTAACTGGTGCATTATATCCAATCAGGGGTAAAACCTCCAAGACTTGATCCAGTGGAGCAAACGGTTAATACGGAGCCAAATTGGGCAGAGATATAGCTTGTCGAAGAATGTCAACAGTAATGTTGATGTTGATGGAGCCATTCAAACAAGTACAGGTAATGAGATTTTGATTAAGATAGTACCTAGCAGTGTACCACATCTCACCAACAATATTAGGAAATATGAAGAAAGGATGAGCTGAGAGACAACGAAACAGGGGGTGAGCAGTGATAAATGCGACCATGGGTTCATATCCCTGGTTTGCTTTGCTCGTGGGAATGTCAGTGGTGATGAGAAAGTTGTTTGGGCGTATGATGATTTCTGAGTTAGGAGCCACATTCTCTCCAGGAATAACATTTGGAGTAGCAGCTGGATTGAAGATCACCATGATTACAGAGTGAATGAAGTTTGAGCAACGAGAGTTTAGGGTTTGAAAGTTTGAGAGAGAAAGAGTGTTTGGGAATTTTGAAAGCTTAAGAAATGAATAACCGCCCAAAACACGTTATATCTTCCTTGGAAACCTAAACTGTTACACAAATATTTTCCAAAAAAGCAACTGTCACGTCTGCAAAAAGGTAAATAAACGAATAAGATAATAAATACACGGACAACTAACGGACAAGTCAACAGAAATTAAATACGACCTAGTAACTTAATAAATACAAATGAGAAATTAATAACATAAGTGTGGGGACACAGTATTTTTGACTTTTGAAAATCATCACCTGACAAACGAGAGTGTCAGCTGATCCATGTTAAGATAAAATAAGTGTCAGCTAATGAATGCACTTAGCTAAGCTTCTAAGTCTTAGCTGATGGTTTATCAGCTGAGGTATAGTGTCAGCTGATGATCGTCTGCTGACATAATTCCATTAGCTGATCTACCATAAGTAAAATATGTAGAAGCTTAGATAAGGACTTCATTTCACACACAAATAAAATTATTTTCTCACACAAAATTAACTACCTAAGAAATGAATATGTTACATATTTAACATGCCAAGTTTGGATATTAGGAAGTTGAACCGAGACTCATCCAATGGTTTTGTAAAAATGTCAGCTAATTGAACATCAGTGTTGATATAGTGCATTGAAACTTTCTTTTTCTGCACATTATCTCTAAGAAAATTATGTTTGATTTCAATATGCTTAGTTTTTTAATGCAAAACAGGATTATTAGAGATAGATATAGCACTTGTGTTGTCACACAGAATTGGGGAGTTTTCAAACTGTATGTCATAATCCAGTAGTTGATTTTGTAGCCATAGCAATTGAGCACAGCAGCTTCCAGCAGCAATGTATTATGCCTCAGCTGTAGAGGCTGAAACAGAGTTCTGTTTCTTGCTTGACCAGCTGACTAATCTTCCACCTAATAATTGAAAACCCCCAGATGTACTCTTTCTGTCTAGTGTGCAACCTGCAAAGTCAGAATCAGTGTATCCAACTAACTCAAAATCAGAGTCTTTGGGGTACCAAAGACCTAGATTAGGAGTTCCTTTGAGATACCTGCAAATTCTTTTAACTGCAGCTAAGTGAGATTCTTTGGGATCTGCTTGGTATCTAGCACAAAGACATGTAGAAAACATAATATCTGGTCTACTTGCAGTGAGGTATAAAAGAGACCCTATCATACCTCTATAAGCTGTAATGTTCACTGATTTACCATCAGTGTCCTTTCCAAGCTTTAAGGTAGTAGACATGGGTGTTTTCATTGAAGAACAATTTTCAAACTCAAATTTCTTAAGTAAGTCATTTACATACTTTGTTTGATGAATGAAAATTCCATCAACCTCTTGTTTAATTTGAAGACCTAGAAAATAGTTTAATTCACCCATCATACTCATCTGATAATTATCAGACATGAGTTTTGAAAACTTTTTGCAAAGATCAACATTTGTAGACCCAAATATTATATCATCTACATATATCTGCACTAGTATTACATCACCCTTGAATTTTCTTATAAACAAAGTGCTATCAATGCTTCCTCTTATAAATCCTTTATTGGTCAGAAAAGAAGAGAGGGTATCATACCAGGCTCTTGGAGCTTGCTTCAGACCATACAAAGCTTTGTTCAAGAAGTATACATGATCTGGTTTGCTTGCATCCTCAAAACCTGGAGGTTGTTTGACATTCACCTCTTCCTTCTATTCACCATTGAGGAAAGCACTCTTAACATCCATTTGGAATACTTTGAAGTCTTTAAAGGCAGCATAAGAAAGAAATAGTCTTATTGCTTCAAGTCTTGCAACAGGGGCAAAGGTTTCATCATAATCAATACCTTCTTCTTGACAATACCCCTGTGCAACTAATCTTGCTTTGTTTCTGATGATTAGCCCTTGTTCATCCATCTTGTTTCTGAACACCCACTTAGTACCAATGATGGATTTGTCCTTTGGTCTTGGCACCAAAGTCCATACATTGTTCCTAGTGAATTCAACCAATTCTTCTTGCATGGCATTTATCCAGTGGGGATCATTTAGAGCTTCATCTACCTTCTTTGGTTCATTCATAGAAACAAAACCTGTGTATAAACAGAAATTACAAGCTTTTGATCTTGTTAGTACAGGTGCTTCTATGTTACCTATAACCTGATCTTTAGGATGATCCTTGTGGTCTTTATAGGCATTTTGGGATAAGGGAGAGTTTGGATTGTTTTGGATTAAGGGAGTTGAAATTCTTTGGTTTGGATCAGCTGATGAGACTTCTGGTTGATCAGCTGACAAAAATTCTTGGTTACAATCTGATGGGACTTCTACTGATGAGGGAATGTTTGATATGGAATTAGAGTCCATAGATGTTGAATCATGATTCTCATCATTCAGTAAAAGTGTGGGTTGATTCAGGATAGGATGTGCAGAGGTATTTTGTAAGTTTGGAACAGGTTCATCTAAGTCATCTATGTCAGCTGATGAGATTGGATCAGCTGATGGGAGTGGATCAGCTGATACTGGAGTGTTATCTTCAGTATGCAGCAAATCATTAAATTCCTCACCTGTAGATGGATTAGTAGAACAGGAAGCAACAAAGTCATTTTCATTAAAACTTACATTGATTGATTCTTCTATGACCTTTATTCTGAGGTTGTAGATTCTGTAAGCTTTGGAAATCACAGAATATCCAACAAAAACACCTTCATCAGCTTTTGGTGCAAATTTCTGCAATTGATCTTTCTGGTTCAAAATGAAACACTGACACCCAAAGATGTGTAGAAAGCTGATGTTGGGCTTCCTTCCCTTGAGCACTTCATAAGGAGTCTTGTTGTGCCTTTTAATTACAAGGGATCTGTTCTGAGTAAAACATGCACAGCTGACAGCTTCATCCCAGAAGTTGAATCCTAACCCACTCTCACACAGCATGGTTCTTGCAGCTTCAATCAAAGTTCTATTTCTTCTTTCAGCTACACCATTCTGTTGTGGAGTTCTTAGAGCAGAGAATTTTTAAGATATTCCTTTCTCATCACAGAAACCTTCAAGAGTTGATTTCTAAATTCAGTTCCATGATCACTTCTAAGCATCCTTACCAGATTGCCATTGAGCACTTCCATCTTTCTAATGAAGCTTATAATCTCTTCAGCAGCCTCACTCTTTGCTTTTAGGAAGATGACCCAAGTTTATCTTGAGAATTCATCAACCATCACCAATGCATACTTACTTCCACTAATACTAGCAGTAGCAACAGGACCAAATAGATCCATGTGCAACATGTAGAAAGGTTCAGTAATGGAGAAGGCTTGCTTAGATGGAAACGAAGTCTTGTGCTGCTTTCCCTTCTCACAGGCAGAGCAAGGTTTAGGCTTAACATACGTCAGTGAAGGTAGTCCTGACACTAGTTCACCCTTGCTTAACTTGTTAATGTTTTTAAAGTTTAAATGGGAAAGCCTTTTGTGCCATAACTAGTTTGTGTCAGTTACAGACTTGGTATACAAACAGGTTAACTTGGAAGGATCACGAGAGGACATATCAAGAGTATATACATCCTTGGTTCTCTTTGCACAAATTATTGTTTTACCTTCTTGATCTAAAATGGAACCACCTTTCTTTGTAAAGAGGACTTTATGATCACCATCACATAACTGACTTATGCTGATGAGATTGTACTTAAGCCCTTTAACATATGATACCTTGGACAAGGTTAGGTTCCCATTATGAAGTTCTCCGTAGCCTTTTGTTTGCCCACAATTTTTATCACCCAAGGTTACTCTTGGACCTTTTTCCTTCTTGTAGTTACTAAGCAAAGCTTTACAACCTGTCATGGTCCTTGAACATCCACTGTCAAGATACCATGTGTTCAGACCCTGCATAGATGTGATTGAAAGAAGGTTAGTGACATTTGGGCATCCACATTTAAGTGGACCCCTGTGGATTGCACCTAGCCATCCACTTTATATTAGGTTGTTTATGAATGAGAGAAATAGCTGTGTTATCATAATCAGTCCGCTGTCTTGAGTTATCTTCAAGAGAACAATTACCTGTCTTATGTTCTTTGCTCCCACATTTATAATATTTTTTATTTTTGGAGCCTTTAACATGTTTTGGTAATTGCCTAAGAGATGTCTTAACTGTTTTCTGATGACTATGGGTCATCAGCTGACAGATTTTACCATTCAACTGTTGCAGCTGATTCTGTAAACTAATAAGGTCTTTGTTTACAGTCACCTTAGGTTGACCCTTAGTTAAAATGACTTTTTGATCAACTTTAGGTGTGGCAGAATTAGACTCTTTGTAAACAAAATGTCCTTTTCCCTTGGTTTCTCCTATTAAAAGAGTTTGAAGTGATGTTTGATTAGTTAAACAAACAGAAGAGGATCCATGATCAGCTGACAGGCTATCAGCTGATCAGTTATCATCTATTTTTTGATCAGCTGATGTAACATCATTAGCTAAAGAATTTTCAGTCAGCTGAGTTCCTAAATTTAATGTATCAGTTTTCAAGGTTTGACAACAGAATGTCTCTTTGGTATCCACAAATGATTCCATTCCTTTACTTACTTCCTTTACACTTAAATTTTCAGTACTTTTGCTTTCTGTCAAAACAATAGAACTTGAACCAACTTTTGAAGAAGTTGAGTCTTTCAGCTGAGTACTTTTAGTTTTGACAAATCTGTTACTGATAATACTTTTTCCTTTTACGATCTTTTGAAAGGTAAGAGGTAAAATATTAGTTTTTTCTAAGATATTTATGTCCTTGCTAAAATCAACACAGTTAGCAGCTTGGGAATAATTTCCACCAATAATAGCTTGAACTTGTTTTGGAATCTGCTCATTGACACACTGAGTGGTCTTCTCAGCAGAAACATACCAAGATCTAACTACTTTTTGAAGGTCATTAAACTTTATTGTTGCTTCATTGGTTTCTTTTACCAAGATCTGATTAAGTATCTTTTGATTAGCTAAATCATCTTTCAGTTTTGTCATTTGTTTCAGTTTCTCATCTTTAAGACTTAATCTCTCTTTGAGTGATTCTATTTCTAATTTTAGCTTCTTTTCTCTTTGAATATTTGACTTAAACTCAACACACAGATAATCAAACATAGTGTTCTTTTCATTATCTTCATAGTTAATAAATTTTCCAACCTGATACATAAAAGAGGGATCCCAGTCAGGAGAAGTACAAGCTTTAGCAGCTTTCTTCATGTCCTCATCAAAGGAACTTGTACTTGCTGTGTTGGCCATCAAACTGAACTGAGCTGTGAGGATCTCATCTTCATCACTTGAGAGATCTTCCTCAGCCCAATCTTCTTCTTCAGTAACCAGCACCCTGTTCTGAGCTTTCTTCTTTTTCTTGTCAAGGACAGCAGCAAGAAGCTTCTTATATTTGGCTTCATAATCAATCTTGCCGTCTGAGCTTGAGGAACCCTTGAAGCCTGTGTTTCCTCTGGACTTACATTCACTGGCATAGTGACCAGTCTTGCCACAAGAGAAACAACCTTCAGAAGCCTTTGGTTTTGACAAGGCTCTTTCTCCTTTGAAGGGTTTCCTTTCAAACCTCTTGACACCCTTTCTTTTCAAGAAAGGTTTAAACCTTTTAACCAACATGGTAGCATGCACAACAGCAGCTTCAATGCTGTCCATGTTCTCTAGAACTTCATCCCCATCAGCCACCTACTCTTCATCAGAAGACTCCTCCTCTTCCTCCTCATTACTGGACTCATCCACAACCGCAACAAAACTCCTAGATCTTGTATCCTTAGACACAAGGGCAGTAGATGGAGCTTTTCCAGCCTCCTTCATATCCTTGGTAGAGATCTTCCTTTGTTTCACTGATTGTTCATGATTCATAAGATTTCCATATAAACCAACCAGTGAAAGACCCTTGATTTTCTCACCATGTTTAAGCACAGTGATAAAATGATCCCAAGATTCTAGGAGAGAGTCTAGAAACTTGTTTACAAGTTCCTTATTGCTCTTGGGAACCTCTGCCCCTTCTTAAGTCATTAATAAGGCAGTTGAACCTGGTGTAAGTCTGAGTGAGACTTTCACCTTTATGAGCAAAGAAGAACTCATATTCTCTAACCAGAAGGAGTTTCTTGTTCTCCTCCACTTCTTCAGTGCCTTCATATGCAACAGTCAAAGTGTCTAGCATCTCTTTTGCAGATTTGAAGTTAAGAACTTGATGATAGACATCATTTGGTAGTGCAGAGACTAAGGCTGTTCTTGCTTTAACATCAAGATTAACAAGCCTTTTGTCTTCATCAGACCACTGATTTATAGGTTTTATAATCAGTCTTTCAACAGCAGGAGCTTCATCAGTTGCTTCAGTCACTTGAATTGTTGAGGAAGGAACATGAGGACCTTCAGTAACAGTTTTAAGCATCACATCATCAAGGCTTGACATATAGAGAAGAACTCTACTCTTCCAGAGAGAGAAGTTCTCTCCATCAAACATTGGACACCTTGTGAGTGAGCCATTGATAGAAGAACCGTTAGAAGCATCAACAGAAGTGGCCATTTAGTAGTATGGGGTAGAAGCAGTTGAAGAGTAAGCAAAACAGATCTTAGATATGGATTATCTAGCCTGCTCTGATACCAGTTGTTGGTCCCGAATGGATACTACAACAACAAATGTTTGTAGAAGGGGGGGTTGAATACAAACTTTAGCAAATTAAAATTTAAGATACACACGGTTTACTTTTATATAATTCTTATTGATGTTAATCAAGAATTACATGAACTAGATGTGGAAAATCTAAGTTCAATAAAAGGTGGCAACTAGATTTGTCTAACACATAGACAATGCTAATCTTAAACAACTAATGTCTAAGATGTTCAACACATGAACAAGTTTGTTACACTGAAAGTAAAATGCTAACTCTTCTAATTCTCAACTTATGAGATTTCAGTGCTTTTCAACGCATACTTAGCATGTTTCCATGCATGAGTATATATAAGCAAGGTGTGTCCGGGTTGATGAAGAGAGAAGGAGACAAAGGTACTTGGTTTAATAATATTATAATAGATAAAGGTAGTGGGTGGAAGGTAGTTTATCTTTACACGCAAAGTGTGAAAAGTAAACGTACCTTTCAGTAAGGAGTATACCCACTATCTATTATTATATTATTAAATTACTACCTTTATGTATTAAGAAAGTAACCTTATCCTTCCATGCTTGTGCTTTAATCGACACCATGCTTTTGGAAGATTTGACTATACCAAGTATGGAGTTGCCAGCCATACTTAACATCATATCTTCGAGATCTTCTTTTCAAGAGTATCTTTCTCCTTTTCCAGGGGATAAAGATCTATCCTTTTTGTTTCTTTGCAGATACAAAAAGTGCTAAGTACTTTTACAAAGAATGATCTAAGGCATAATAAGAACAACACATTTTCTGCCTTTGACTAAAGAAAATATTACATAGAAAAGCTATTAACTGAGATATAGAATAACGACTCAGCTAACAGACACTGAACTGCAATTGTAATTTTGCTCAGCTAAGGATAAATGTGAAAGACTCAGCTGACTAGATTTGCTCAGCTGATCGAAATGCTCAGCTAATAATACAAATCAAAGTATAGCTAATAAACTGATCAAACTAAATTGTCAGCTGTTCCCAAGGGCTCAGCTAATCATTTGAGTGTGATCAGCTCATGAAGAAAAGATTGGACAAGTAGTAAATACCTTATCTGATAGATGGGAGGCATCAGCTGATCAATGAGATTGTGTCAGCTGATCCTTGACTGCTCAGCTGATCTTGAAATCTTCATTAGCTGATGGTTTTAGACCATCAGCTGATCCAATGTGATTCCTTAGCTGATGCTTTTCGATTGATCTTTTCTTCTCAGCTGATCTTTCTGAAGCTGGTCCTTTGGCTGACACTCAGTGTTCAGCTGACACTATGAATCGTCAGCTGACACTTCTTTCTTACAATTTTCTTTAAGTCTAACATGAAAAACAACACATGTTTTTCATTTAACTAAGTCTAAACTGAATAAGTGGTTTTGTTAACATCAAATCCTATTTTACATAATAGACAGGTTTGATTTAGGTTTGATATTACTATCTCCCCAACACTCATCTTGTACTTTTGTGACATTATTTTGGAAAACCACTCACACAGATATTCATTGGTAGAACCAAAGATAATGTCATCCACATAGATTTGTACAAGAATCACCTGTCCTTTACTATTTTTAATGAAGAGTGTCTTATCTATACTACCTCTGGTGAAATCCATTGATAGTTGATAAGTGGACAATGTATCATACCAAGCTCTTGGAGCTTGTTTAAGACCATACAAAGCCTTGTCTAACTTATAGACATGATGTGGAAACTTTGAACTGACAAAGCCAGGAGGTTGTTTCACATAGACTTCCTCCTGAAGTTTTCCATTTAGGAAAGCACTTTTCACATCCATTTGATAGACTTTGAAGTCTTTATAGGCTGCATAAGCCAGGAACATCCTTATGGCTTCAATTCTAGAAACAGGGGCAAAGGTCTCATCATAATCGATTCCTTCCTCTTGCTTATACCCTTGTGCTACCAGCCTGGCTTTGTTCCTAACTATCACTTCATCCTTGTTTTTTTCTATAGACCCACTTAGTGCCTATGATTGAATGATCTTTGGGGGCAGGGACAAGGTTCCAGACCTTATTTCTCTCAAATTCATTCAATTCCTCTTGCATAGCTTCAATCCAATCCTTATCCTCTAAGGCTTCTTCAGTCTTCTTTGGTTCCATTTGAGATAGAAAACCAAAGTGTGCAGCATAGTTAGCTGTAGCCTTTGATCTGGTCATGACCCTTTCTTAAACATTCCCAATTATTTGATCTTGAGGATGATCTTTGAGGAATTTGAATGTTGTAGTTGGAGAATCTGGTTCTGAATCTGAGTGATGTTGAGGACTCTGAGGTGAACTTATCTCCTCAGTCTCAACAGCAACATTGTCAACAGGTTGATGATCACTTAGATCCTCAGTCTGAGTGACTTCAGCTCCAAAGGGATTAATGAACTCATCATCCTTCTCAGCTTGAGAATTCCTTGGAGCTTGTGATGATTTCTTTGATGAACACACATCATCATCACTATCATCTCCCATGACATACATAGGATTTGGCATATTGGTTTCCTTCGGCCTTTGTAGCTCACTCAGACTGACCAAGTCATCTTGTCTTTTCTCAGCTTGATCAAGACTGTCTTCATCAAATGAGACATGAATTGATTCTTCTATGGCCTTTCTCCTAGTGTTATACACTCTGTATGATTTAGAGATTGAGGAATAACCAACAAATATTCCAGGATCAGCTTTGAGTTCCAACTTATGGAGCTGATCTCTTTGGTTCAGCACATAGCATTTTGAACCAAAGATATAGAAATAACCTATATTGGGCTTTCTAGACTTATACATCTCATATGAAGTATTTCCATGTATTTTGACAATGATTGACCTATTCTGGGTATAGCAGGCTGTACTAACAGCTTCATCCCAGAAATAGAGTTTCAATCCTGCCTCACATAGCATTGTTCTAGCAGCCTCAATTAAGGTTCTATTTCTCCTCGCAACAACTTCATTTTGTTGTGGAGTTCTGACAGATGAGAAATTTTATAATATTCCTTTTTGTTCACAGAAGCTTTCAAGGGTTGAGTTTCTAAACTCAGTCTCATGATCACTTCTAAGTTGCTTTACAGACAAACCTTTTTGCAACTCTTCCCGTTTGATAAAACTAATTATCTCCAGGGCAGCCTCACTTTTGGCTTTAAGGAATATTACCCAAGTGAATCTTGAGAACTCATCTACTATCACCAGTGTGTACTTCTTGCCACTCAGGCTTGGAGTACTTATGGGTCCAAACAAATCCATATGCAACATATGCAATGGGTCTGTTATTGAAAAATTTTGCTTTGATTTAAAGGACCCTTTATGATGTTTCCCTTGTTCACAGGCTGAACACAATTTGTCTTTGACAAATGTGATTTTTGGTAATCCAGAGACTAACTCTTTATTGGATAGCATATTTATATTTTTAATATTTGAATGAGATAAACGTTTATGTCATAACCAACTCAGCTCAGGAATAGAATGGGAATACAAGCAGGTTTCAATATTTGGATCAGCCGAATTAAGATCAAATAGATACACATCTCTTTCTCTTTTAGCTACTAATACAGGCTTTCCCTTTGCATTATAAATTGTTCCTGCTTTCTTCCTAAAAGTAACAATGTTGTCTTCATCACATAATTGATTGATACTAATCAGGTTATGTTTGAGACCCTTGACATATGCAACATTCTGGAATGTAACTTTCCCAGTATGTATCTTCCCATAGCCTTTGGTTCTTCCATGGGAGTTGCCACCAAATGTTACTCTAGGACCTTCATCTTCTTGGAAATCACTAAGAAGTCCTTTCCACCCGGTCATGTGCCTTGAGCATCCACTATCCAAGTACCATTTACTTGAACCCTACACATGATATGAAAAATAAACACATTAGTTTTTCTTGGGAACCCACTTCTTGGTCGGTTCAAATGAGGAGCACTTAGCATCTCCATCTGGTTGAACTGACTGGTCAGCTTGTGCAGGAACTGAATCCTGTGTAGGCTGATCAGTTTGTTCTTGTTCAGGCCTTAAGATTTCTGCATCATAGTCCTTAGCCTCATGACCTCTACTTCTGCACTTGTAGCATCTCCTTCGTTCAATGATTACAGGAGGTAGAGTATCTATCAATCCTTGTGAGAACTTACTCTCAGTCTTAGGATTATATGTTGTGGATAACTTTTCAACTTTCTTTGCAAGTTGATTCACCTGAAGATCACTGACTTTGGACTTACCTTTGTCAGGTCTTTGTTTGATATCCTTTTGATTAGAAGTTTGACTAACAACCTTCTTTTCCATGACCTTGGACTTACCTTTGTCATGACTACTGGATCACCAGTTTCAACAGGTTTGGACTTACCACTGTTGATCTTCTTGGACTTACCAAGATCCACAACTTTGGACTTACCACTGTTGTGTTTTGACCTCTGACTTACAGTGGTCTTCCTGTTCTTGTAACTTCTCTCCGAGCCAGAAAGAGAATTTTGTCTTTTGAAAGGATTTGGATTAAGCCTTTCTATGACTGAAGTTCTTTGAACATACTGAGTGCCTAATCTGTCCAGCACAGACTTACCATGCTGTTTTGATGTTGAGCACTCATTGTCATAACCTTTTTCCTTTACAAACATATTCTATTTCAGGTTCTGACCATATTTCTTCTCTGAGGCTAACTTCTGAGACTCAATCAGTTGTCTATCCTCCTCAGAGTCTGTACTTGCTATCTCATCATCAGCTACATAAGCTGTTGTTTGATAGTCACCTCCAAGTACAGCCTTTACCTGTTTAGATATTTGTTGATTATGCACTTTTCAGCAAGCTTTGATGACTTACACCAAGACTCAGTGACCTTTTGAAGTTGATCAGCTTTGTCTTTAGCTTCCTGAAGTTCTTCAATTAGAAGTTTTTTAATGTGTCTTTGGTATTCAAGATCACATTGTGCTTTCTTACCAACATCAATGAGAGATTGATTTTTCTTAATCTCATCTTTTAGTTTAGCTATCTCAGCTTTGAGGTCATTTTGAGACTTAAGGCTGGTCTTGAAATCATTCAGCAGATAATCAAAAGCAAAACCTATTTCCTCATCAGTGTAAGAGTAGAAATTACTGACCTTATACATGGAAGCAGGATCCCAATCACTTAGCTTGCTGTTTTCCTCAGCTTCCTTCATGTTAGCTTCAAAGATTGATTCGGATTGACCATAATCAACCTCATCTAATTCTAACTCTTCATCTTCTTGAGCCATAAGACATACATCATCTTCTGAGGTAGATGATTATGTATCCCATGTTTCAGCATATAGTCCTTTTGCACTGGGTTCGTCTTCAGGCTTTCCTTTCTTGAGCTGAGTATATTTCTTCTTGTATTTATCAGCTCTGTAAGCATTCTTATCAACAACTGATGTTGATTCCACCTTCTTTGATTTGCACTCAGCAGCAATATGTCCCTTCTTCTGACAGTTGAAGCACACAGCATTCTTGGGATCAAAGGAACTCTTCCCTTTGCCCCTGTCAGATCTTCCTCTTCCCCTTTGAGCTCTTCTCAGTCTTTTGGCTAACATAGCCATTTGCTCAGTAATGATCTGAACATCATCAGAATCACCTGAGTCTGAGTCTGAGTGGTCAGCTTGAGATTCTGACTCATTTACAGATTCAACAACCAGTGCTTTGGAATTTTTCTTCTTCTTTTGTGCAACTAATGCAGTTTCAGCTTTATCCAAAGATTCCTTTAGTTGTTGTTAAGAAGCTCTCCTGTGTTCTATGATATATTCATGATTTAGCAAAAACCCATAAATGAACTGTAGGTGGTACACATGCAGTGTTCCTCAAACCCTCAGTGTCGTGGTTACTTCGTTAAACCTTTCTGGTAACACATCCAGAAACTTTAGCACGAGTTCAGCCTCATCTTTCTTTACACCCACACTTAGTAGGTCGTTTATCAAGCAGTGAAACCTTGTGAACAAATCTGACAAGGTTTCATTCTTCTTTGAAAAGAATTTTTCATATGATTTATTCAAGTGATTCTTCTTTTGCTGCTTGACCAGATCTGTGCCCTCATAGGTAACACTCAGCGTATCCCAGATATCTCTTGCAGATTGACACCCAGTCACAGCGTGCAAGATTTCATTAGTCAGGGCATTCGCTAGAACACTTTTTGCCTTGTCATCCAGGTTGAAGAGTTTCCAGTCTTCATCAGTCCAAGATGC
Organism: Pulicaria dysenterica; assembly: GCA_947179395.2. Taxonomy (NCBI): domain Eukaryota; kingdom Viridiplantae; phylum Streptophyta; class Magnoliopsida; order Asterales; family Asteraceae; genus Pulicaria; species Pulicaria dysenterica. The sequence continues at coordinate 3,392,017 of OX359291.1, read as the reverse complement.
AGTAGGCTTTCTTGTTTCCTTTTCAACTCTGCCAGGAGACGTATCACTAACAGTAGCAGGAATCATGGGGATTATAGGTCCTTTTGTGATGACATCCGACATACGATTGTCAATGGACTTGAGGAATAGCATGGCTCTGAACTTCCACATAGGATAGTCAGATCCATCAAATATAGGACAACCTTTGGCAGACATCTGAGTAAAGTTTGATGGATTGTTGCTTGTCGATATTTCAATCTTTCTCAGAATCTTGAACTTTCAACTTATGAAATTGTTCAGCCTGCTCTGATACCAGTTGTTGGTCCCTTGGTGAGAGTAACAACAAGCAACAGTGTGTAGAAGGGGGGGTTGAATAAACTTTCTGCGGAAATTGAACAAATCAAATAAAAATGTTACACTATGTAAATCAAACCACAATCAGTCAAATGCTTTCATTAAGAAAATGATTACAATGCTTTGAATAAGAAGATGATTACAGTAACTATCAAGTAAACAACTCTTGATATGTAAACACCTAATATAAATCTCTCAATCTCTCAAACTTAGCTATCTATAATCTACTTATGATTATAGATACTGACGACTCTCTAAATATGATTTATTCACAGATTGAAAACTTACCAATCTCACAACTAATGTGAGTATTCGAACACACGAATAGCTTGGCAACCTGTGAGTTTCTTGATCACGTTGAACTGACAATCAATGATTCAAGAATCGTAACACATACGGTTTTAGGTGAGGTTTTCTTGGCTCTGTAAAATTGCAGAATTGCAGTTGTCAAAGTCGTACCTCTAAACTTATCAGGAGATAAGTATTTATAATCCTGTACCTACAGTTCCTAACAAACTGGACTAATCCTAATTTGCTAACTAACTACCGGATAACTCGGAATCTTGAATCTAGAATCTTCTTATCTTGAGTCTTCAATCTTCAATCTTGATTCTGAAGTCTTCTTATCCTTCCCGTAGATATAGAGAGTTAAAAAGATAAGTTTAAAACATATTTAAACGTTCCTTACACTAACTTCTTACTCGGACTGAGTTACTCAGCTTGAAACTCATCAAGCTGAGTTCTTTGAGAACAAACCCGAATACAAACATGAACTAACACTTATAATGATAAACTCATCCTTAGAAGTCTAAAGAATTAAGTAAAACATATTTAGTAACTCTATTGAGCTGACTCAGTATTCACGCTGAGTCACTCAGCTTGAAACTCATCAAGCTCAAACTCAATATATATTTATCTTAGTTTACACACACAGCTTATCAAACATATTGATAATCTTACTAAGATATAGTCTAAGCTGATCGAACATATGCTCAGCTTATATTCAGCTTATACTCAGTCTGAAACACTGTACGTGTTCAGTCTGATCAAGCCTTATAATTCTGTTTAAGTTATATCTAAAACATATCCAACAAACTTACTTTGTCTCATCAAATCTAAACTGATGAGATCATTTTCCCAACATATAGTGTAAATAATATTGTTGTAAGTCAATAATATTAATTTACAAAATTAACCGTTGAGAGATGATAAGTCTCATCTCGAGTGTTGTTACCTTGCACCGTAAATTTCTTACGTGTAATGGATAAAAAGGGATTTCCAACGGTAACTTTTCTCTCTCCTCAGAAAGGTATATATAACGTCTATAACCGATTTTCAGAAGTTTAGGCTTACAATTCTCACCTCTAAAACTTCTTATACACTCAAATACCTTTCACAAACACCTCTGTTGCTTAGTGCATTCAACCGTTTAGCTTCAAAACCTAATCGCTCGGTGCATATACGATTAACTCAGTGTCAATCGTTCAACTTAATCCAATTAAAAATGGACGGAACCCTTCTTATTCTTGGTGATAGAATGGTTAGAGGTGCTCAGATGAAGAACAATGGTGTGTCGTTGATTCGAATAAATAATCAACATGCATGTCTTGCAATTCTAGAGAGGAAACAAGGCCGAGGATACGAAGTATGGGTGGACTACATTAGAAAATGTCCTTTGGCATTCACTTTTTCAAGAGCACCACTCCACATCGTTCCACAACACCTGTTGGAGTTCTGGTATACTTGTACTTACAACCAGAACAAGGGAGAAATCACTGGCACTGTTCTAAATGGGGATAAAACAGTTGTCATTACCGTGCAGCGGCTAAGGGAAGTTCTTCAACTCCCTGCAAATGGTGTGTTCGAAGCTACTGTAACAAGACAAGTGGCAAAGTTTGTCCTACCCAACATTGGTCACCCACAAACAGAGGGTGTGATAAAGAAAGCCACTTTTCCTACTGGATGGGGCTTCATGGTGTCCACTGTGATACGTTCACTTGGCACTAAGATTGGAGGCTTGGATCAAGTCAATGAGTTCGAGATGCAGCTGCTCTACAACATGTATCATGCCAGAAATCTAGATTATGCACTGCTCATCTTCAACGAGCTCAAAGCCCAAGTTGTGAAGACACCAAGGGATCTCCATGTACCATTTATAAGGTACTTATCCTTGGGGGTGGAAGCTGAGTTGGGAGAACAGCATTATGAATCTGGACAGGATGTGTTCCCTGCTCTAGCACTCAGCTAAAAGATGTTCAACAATGACATCTTTCCAGAGCAGGAAGGTATGAGTGACCCAATGCGATGGGTAGCTAAAAGTGCTTCATCTGCAAGTGAAGCTGAGGAGTCGGATCAAGGGGGAGCATCTAGAGCTGAACCAGATCATCGAGCTGAGCAGCCGGCTCAAGCTGAGCCTTCCTCTGAAGTTGATGCTGCTTCATCCTCCTCTGGTTCTAAGTCATCTTCAGAGTCTGCGTTTGTTGACAGACTCAGACCAGGTATCACTCTTCCTCTCTCAACTTCTTCTCACTTCTCTCTATCATCTTTTGGAGATAAGACTGTGATAGACCCAACCTAGTCTAACCCATATCCTCTACCTTCCATTCAACTCCACTCTGAAGCCACCCCTAGTATGCCCACTGCTACTAGGGAGAATATCCAAACCAATACACGCAAAACTGCCAAAGGTGGTGCCACTACCAAAGGCATCACTAGAGCTAAGATCACATTGATCCCTCCTCAGGCAGGAGTTGAGAGGGAGACGCATACTCTTCAGGTGTCAACCTCGAGGCTCACTTCAACCCTACAACCTAAATAGGGTGTGGTGTCTACTCAGCCCACAATCTCCAGAGCCATGGGAGAGCCCACTGTTGTGCCTGAGCAAACACACTCAAGTTACATTGAAAGAATGACCAATCCCAAGGTCAATCACTCCCCTCCAACCCACTAAGCCAACCACCTACCCATACATATCACGTTTTGAGCCCAATTACTTCTCTTCACTTCTGATACCCACTAGCACGACCTGTCAATGATTCATCTACATACCAAGGTGAATCACAAGGTCCAAACTCTGGTACATATGGGTTTGAGGGTCTACACCAACCTGTTGGGAAAATGATCTCATTAGTTAAGATTTGATAAGACAAAGTTATGTTTGTAAGATGAAACAGAATTATGAGGCTTGATCATACTTAACACTTATAGTGTTTCAGACTAAGCCTAAGTTGAATATAAGTTGAGCTTATGTTCGATCAACTTATACTATATCTTAGTAAGATTATCACTATGTGTGATAAGCTGTGTATGTCACCTAAGATATAGATTGAGCTTTCAGCCTGATGTGTTTCAAGCTGAGTGACTCAGCGTATATACTGAGTCAGCTCAATAGAGTTGCTAAATAAGTTCTAGCTAACTCTTGGGACTTCTAAAGATGAGTTAATTAATATACGTGTTAGTTCATGTTTGTTTTCGAGTATGTTCTCGAAGAACTCAGCTTGATGAGATTCAAGCTGAGTAACTCAGTCCGAGCAAGAAGTCAGTTTAAAGAGAATTTAAATATGTTTTAAATTTATCTTTTAACTCTCTATATCTACGGAAAGGATAAGAAGGCTCCGGAATCAAGATTGAAGATTGAAGACTCAAGATAAGAAGATTCAAGATTAAAAATTCCGAGTTATCCGTTAGTTTGTTAGCAGATTAGGATTAGTTCTAGTTTGTTAGGATCCGTAGGAACAGGATTATAAATACTTATCATCCTGATAAGTTTTGAGGTACAACTACGACTACCATTCAACGAGTTACAGAGCCAAACTCAGTTTCACCTGAATATTGATCGTATGTGTTACGAGTCTTGATTCACTATTTGTTAGCTCAACGTGATCAAGATACTCACATATTTCCAAGCTATTCAAGTGTTCGAATATTCACATTAGTTGTGAAATTGGTAAGTTTTCAATCTGTGATTAAATCATGTTTAGAGAGTCCTCTAGTATCTATAATCATAAGTTGATTATAGATAGCAAAGTTTGAAAGATTGAGAGATTTACATTAGGTGTTTACATATCAAGTGTTTCTTACTTGATAGAGTCTGTAATCATCTTCTTATTGATTTGTTGAATTTCCGCAGAAAGTGTATTCAACCCCCCTTCTACACATCTGTTGTTTTTTGTTATTCTCACCAAAGGACCAACAACTAGTATCAGAGCAGGCTGAACAAGTTCATACGTTGAAAGTTCAAGATTCTGAGAAAGTATACAATGTCAACAAGCAACAATTCATCTAACTTCCCTCAGATGTCTGCAAAGGGCTGTCCCATATTTAATGGATCTGATTATCCTGTGTGGAAATTCAGAGCCATGCTTTTCCTCAAGTCCATTGACAATCGTATTTACGATGTCATCACTAAAGTACCAATCATCCCCAAGATTCCTGCTATTGTAAGTGATACGTCCACTGACAAAAATGAAAAGGAAGTAAAGAAGTCTGTTGCATCCTAGACTAAAGAAGATTGGAAACTATATTCTCTGGATGACAAGGCAAAGAGTGTTCTGGCTAATGCCCTGACTAATGAGATCTTGCATACTGTGACTAGGTGTCAATCTGCAAAAGAGATCCGGGATACTCTAAGTATTACATATGAGGGCACTGATCTGGTCAAGCAGCAAAAGAAGAGTCATCTGAATAGATCTTATGAAGACTTCTTTTCGAAGAAGAATGAAACCTTGCCAGATTTATTCACAAGGTTTCACTGCTTGATAAATGACCTGCTAAGTGTGGGTGTTAAAAAAGATGAAGTTGAACTTGTGCTGAAATTTCTGGATGTGTTACAAGAAAGGTTCAATGAAGTAACCACAGCATTGAGGGTTGGAGGAATACTACATATGTATAACCTACAGTCTATTTACGGGTTCTTGCTCCATCATGAATAGATCACAGAGCACAAGAGAACTTCTCAACAACAACTTAAGGATTCCTTGGATAAAGCAGATATTGCATTAGTTGCACAGAAAAAGAAGAAAGGTTCCAAGGCCGTGGTTGTTGAATCTGAGACTAAGTCAGAATCTCAAGTTGACCACTCAGACTCAGACTCAGGTGATACTGATGTTGTTCAGACTATCACTGAGCAGATGGATATGTTAGCCAGACGTTTGAGAAGAGCTTAACGAGGAAGAGGAAGATTTGACAGGGGCAAAGGGAAGAGTTCCTTTGATCCCAAGAAGGCTGTGTGCTTCAACTGTCAGAAGAAGGTACATATTGCTGCTGAGTGTAGATTAAAGAAGGAAGAATCAGCATCAGTTGCTGACAATGATGCTTACAGAGCTGATAAGTATAAAATGAAATATACTCAGCTCAAGAAAGCAAAGCCAGAAGACAAAGTACTCTACGCTGAAACCTGGGATACATAATCATCTACCTCAGATGATGATGATGTTTGTCTAATGGCTCAAGAAGATGAAGAGTTTGAAATTGATGAAGTTGATTATGGTTTGTCCGAGTCAAATTTTGAAGCTGACATGAAGGAAGCAGAGGAAAATCGCAAGCTTAGTGATTGGGATCCTGCTTCCATGTACAAGATTAGTAATTTCAACTCTTACACCGATGAAGAAAAGGGTATTTCCTTCGATTATTTGTTAAATGATTTCAAGACCGGCCTTAAGTCTCAAAAGGACCTAAAAGCTGGGGTAGCTAAACTGAAGAATGAGATTAAGGAAAATCAACCTCTCATTGATGTTGGTAAGAAAGCACAGTGTGATCTTGAATGTCAAAGACACATAAATAAACTTCTAAGTGAAGAACTTCAGGAAGCCAAAGATAAAGTTGACCAACTTCAAAAGGTCACTGAATTTTCGTGTAAGTCATCAAGGCTTGCTGAAAAGTGCATCAACCAACAAATTCATAAACACGTACAAGCTATACTTGGAGGTGACTATCAATCCGCAGCCTATGCAGCTGATGAGGATGAGATAGCAAGTACAGACTCTAAGGAGGATAGACAACTGATTGAGTCTCAGAAGTCAGCCTCAGAGAAGAAACATGGTCAAAACCTTAAATACAATATGTTTGTAAAGGCCAAAGACCATGGAAATGAGTGCTCAACATCAAAATAGCATGGTAAGTCTGTGTTGGACAGATTAGGAACTCAGCCTATTCAAAGAACTTCTGTCATAGAAAGGCTTAATCCAAATCCTTTCAAAAGACAACATTCTCTATCTGGCTCAGAGAGAAGTTACAAGAATAGGAAGACCACTGTAAGTCAGAGGTCAAATCACAACAATGATAAGTCCAAAGTTGTGGATCTTGGTAAGTCCAAGGAGGTCAACAGTGGTAAGTCTAAACCTGTTGAAACTGGTGAGTCCAGAAAGCATGACAAAGGTAAGTCCAAGGTCATGGAAAAGAAGTTTGTTGGTCAAGCTTCTAATGAAAAGGATAACAAACAAAGATCTGACAAAGGTAAGTCCAAAGTCAGTGAGCATCAAGTAAATCAATTTGCAAAGAAAGTTGAAAAGTTATCCACCACATATAATCCTAAGACTGAGAGCAGGTTCTCACAAGGATTACTAGACACTCTACCTCCTGTAATCATTGGAAGAAGGAGATGCTACAAGTGCAGAAGTAGAGGTCATGAGGCTAAGGACTGTGATGTTGAAATCTCAAGGCCTGAATAAGAACAGACTGATCAGCCTACACAGGACTCAGCTCCTGCTCAAGCTGAATAGTCAGTTCAACAAGATGCTAAGTGCTCATCATCTGAACCCACCAAGAAGTGGGTTCCCAAAAAAAACTAATGTGTTTAGTTTTCATATCATGTGTAGGGTTCAAGTAAATGGTACTTGGATAGTGGATGTTCAAGGCACATGACTGGCTGGAAAGGACTTCTTAATGATTTCTAGGAAGATGAAGGTCCTATAGTAACGTTTGGTGACAACTCCCATGGAAAAACTAAAGGCTATGGGAAGATGCATTCTGGCAAGGTGACTTTTCATAAGGTTGCATATGTCAAGGGTCTTAAACACAATCTGATCAGTATCAGCCAATTGTTTGATGAAGACAATATAGTTACTTTTAGGAAGAAAGCAGGAACTATATATAATGTTAAGGGAAAGCCTATACTAATAGCTAAAAGAGAAAGAGATGTGTATCTACTTGATCTTAATTATGTTGATCCCTAACTGAAACCTGCTTGTATTTCCAATCTCTTCCTAAGCTGAGTTGATTGTGGCATAAACGATTATCGCATTTAAATTTAAAGAATATAAATATGTTATCAAATAAAGAGCTAGTCTCTGGATTACCAAAAATCACATTTGTCAAGGACAAATTGTGTTCAGCTTGTGAACAAGGGAAACACCATAAAGGGTTCTTTAAATAAAATCAAAAATTTTCAATAACAGACCCACTGCATATGTTGCATATCGATGTGTTTTGACCCATAAGTACTCCAAGCCTAAGTGGCAAGAAGTACACATTGGTGATAGTAGATGATTTCTCACGATTCACCTAGGTAATATTCCTAAAAGCTAAAAGTGAAGCTGCCCTGGAGATAATAAGTTTTATCAAACAGGAAGAGTTAAAGAAAGGTAAGTCTATAAAACAACTCAGAAGTGATCATGGGACTGAGTTCAGAAACTCAACCCTTGAAAGCTTTTGTGAACAAAAGGGAATATTAAAAAATTTCTCATCTGTCAGAACTCCCTAACAAAATGGAGTTACTGAAAGGAGAAATAGAACCTTAATTGAGGCTGCTAGAACTATGCTATGTGAGGCTGGATTGAAACTCTATTTCTGGGATAAAACTGTTAGTACAGCCTGTTATACCCAAAATAGGCCAATCATTGTCAAAAGACATGGCAAAACATCATACTACAACAAAACAAAGCTAATGCAACCGTCATAAAATGTTGCATTATTCATTAAAAAGGTTGCATTATGCCTAAAGCAACCTTTTAACTAGAGCTGCGTTAGGTGAAGTTGCATTAGATCTAATGCAACTTTTTTATTAGAAAATGCAACTTTTTATGAAGGAGTTGCATGTATTATTAAAATACAACCTTTTTAAGTTGCAACCCTTTTTAATCTCAAATGCAACCTTTTTTTATAGTTTTATTTACAATAATACAACCTTTTATATACTCATATGCAACCATTATAATGTTTTTTTGTAAAACATATGCAACCCTTTATGCAACTTTTTTTGTAAGAATTCTTAATGCAACATTTTTAATAATAAATGAATAAATTTTTAATCTAAAGCAACAAACTATTTAAATTATAATTATAAACCTAATGCAACATTTTATATACTAATTCAGCTATGCCATAACCATCATAAATCTTTAGTGAACAAGGTTGTTAATTACAATCACAAGAAGTATTAAAAAACCTTGTACTTGATCATCTTTTCAAAAGATCACTCGTAGAGAATACTCCCAAAAAACTAATAAAACATTCAATGAAATAAACGGAGACGCTTCAAAGACGTTCCATCACCTTCCGCATCTTAGCTTCTAGGTTTTCTTGTTGATTCAAGAGATTTTTTTGCATAGCCTTCAAATTCTCTCATTGCTCGTCAATATCTTTTCTCATAGCTTCTAACTCAGCCTTTTTTCTTTCATGGTCCTCTTCGATCTCTTTTCGCATTTCAAGTAACTCATTCTTTTCAACTTCAACGGTCGCTTTAATTGACTCCATAAGCCCCCCTGGAATCATGTATGATGTATCACCACCATCTACCTTTATCATCAACTTGTTGGTAACACCTCTACCATAAAGTCGGCGATATCCATGATTTTCTTTGTTCATCACAATCATAAAAGGATCTACCGAAGCAATTTCATCTTCTAGACACTACTACAAAAAGGACATTTAGGCCCGGTTTTTTAAGGCCTTCAGACCCGGTTTTGATGGGGGCCTGAAAGGGGGGGAGCTTGAATGTCAGGGATTCAGGCCCGGTTAAAAAACCTGGTCTAAAAGGTACTTTTAAGCCCGGTTTATTATATAAAACAGGGTCTGTATGTTTCCTTATAAAATCCAAATGTTTGCTTTCAAGCCCTGTTTTTTTGTTAATAAACTGGGTCTGAATCTTTACATTAAAAAAAACATTTTCTATTTTTTGTGGTTTTGACCAACAATATTCCACACACTAACAATATGATTAATAATTAGATATCATATACAGTAAATAATTAATGTTATCTTAAAAATATTCAAAGTTCAAATACTTCAAGATACAAAATGATATTATTTGGTCTATTGTACATAAATAAACATATTTTCCACGATAGTTGATAATCCTTGCTTTATCATATCTACTTTGTAATTCAGCTCGTATCGAAGTCAGCAACATATCAAAAATCTACAAATAAAATGACATGAATAAGAATAAGAAACCTTATATGATGAAAAGCATATAACAAATCACACTTTAGAAGTGTACACTTTCTTATAAAGATAAAGAAAGATGAAAAGCAGTTGTTAGCAAGAGCTTTTTCACCATGTGAATGAAGTACCTAAGATCTTTGAAGAAAACAAAGATTGAAAGCTTCCATTTTCTGTCTGTTGGAAGCACCATCTTCATCCATAACCTTTAGAAGGGAAACACATTTCTTGTTATCTATAAACGCATAAATCTTAATCAATCTCAAATTACCTCCAAACGTAACATCATCATCTTCTTTTAATAAAGCTACTCACACAAATAACATCTAATACTTAAAAACATTTAGTTCACCAATCGATTTGGTAATTGATCAAGTCTAAAATAAGAAAAGAAAGCTACTCACGAAAATAGAGATTTAGCATTCTGCCATATAACATTCTGCCATCACATACTAATATATAAGCATACAACTACACTTCTTGTTAGCATATAAAATAAAATTATATACATATAGAGCAACTTTGTATTACTATAGAGCATTCTGCCATCACATTAACTATGCATACATCACCATTCCTTGTAAAACATATAATATATATACATATAGAGCAACTTTTGCTACCTTGTATAGTTGTATCTGATCAAGCACATAAATAGATTGATTGTAAGATGTTTTATGCCCTTACTAACTCATGTGTGCTTTACCAAGTATGAGTATGCCCTATTACACGATGTATGGTGGACTTAAAAAACAATGCATAGAGTCCAAACTAATACATCTAATTGAGACAATCAAATAATCAGATAAAGGTGGAAAATTATATAATTCGGATCACACCTTGTTCTTAAACGAGTGTAAACCAAAGTAAGCCATTTAACGAGGTCATAAAAAGTTCCATATCGGTTTATGAATTAGGCTTTTCACACTGATTCAAACACAATTACACAAACAAACCAAAGTTCAACACTTCCCGATTCAAATACAATATAACCAAAGTTCAATGGTTCAAGATGCAAAAACCAAACAAAGTGCATCATGCCACAAGAATTATTAAGAAGCAAAAAAATTGCAACAGGCACCAAACAAATGAATATAAACCTAATCAAGTTTAAATATGCAAACTTAAGTACCCACTTTCATAGATTAAAGAAGTCGACTGAACTGATGGAAGGTTTCAAAAGTAATGCATATGTCCATACACTCTTTAAGGTAAAATGCCATGTAAATTAAGAAATTGATCAAGTAGCAATTAACATTCATAGGAACAAACATACCTGCAATTCTGATTCTTTGTGAGGCTGACCATACCATTCTCCACAGTCATTAATAGCTCGTAATATGAAATCCTGCAAACAGCTCATATTACATTTTATGTCAAATACTTTTAATAGAGGAGAAACCCCCGGTTACATGTTGAAGCAGAAACTGAAAATTGACAAATGTACCGTAGAAAGATCGACAATCTTTAATCTAGTAAAAATAGAACGGACGAAGTCACAAAGGCAAGGGAAGAGAGGCTCGACGATGATGACCTGGAGAAGAGCACAGGTCTTAAACAAGGTCGGCTACCTACTTCTTCGTCGTCGAGAATAAGAATCAACAGAACGAGTCTTCTTTTGTCGCCGATAAGTATGAATCAAAGTAACATTGATTTTCTTTGAATCGAGAATCAGAGATGAGTATATTGATTTGTTGAAAATGAAATTGGGATATCGGAGGCTGGAGTTACAAAAGGCTAAAGAGTGAAACCCTAAACATCTTTAGATCCGGTTTTAGAATAAAGAACCGGGTCCGAATCGATTTTAATTTTTGGACCAGGTTTTTTCCGTAAAAAACAGGGCTTGAATGTGTCTATGCATTATATAAAGCGCGTATAAATGAGATTTAGACCCTGTTTTCTTTATAATAACCGGGTCTGAATCTTTGTTGGGAATTGGCTAAGGCATTGAAACTGTTGAAGATGCAAATTTAAAACTGTTAATGGACTTTGTGAAAACAGTTCAAAACTGTTAGAAGGATTCTGATAAAACAGTCGAGGGCTGTTGGGAAATTAACTAAGGCATTAAGACTGTTTAACATGCAAAGTTGAAATTGTTAGAAGAGTTTATGGAAAACAGTTCAAAACTGTTAGAAGAAGTGTTGAAGAAACAGTTTAGAACTGTTAGTTGAAATTGTGAAGACAGTTGTAACCAACAGTTGCTGTGAACTTTAAAGCTGTTATATAGAGTTCAGAACTGTTAGTACAAACTACTACAACTGTTTGAAGACCTTGAAGCTGAAGACTGTTAGAAGAACCAAGAACTGTTGTATTCATTAAACAGTTTCTGTTGAGCTAAATATGGAAAAACCCTATCTTTGAAGATATCTCGAAATACTTTGAAGATCATCAAGATTATCTCAGAAGATAGAATATTACCTAACTGTCAGAAAATCAAGGAAGATCAAGGAGTATATATATGCTAGATTAGAATTCATAATTTGTACTTACTCATTGATTATATTTTTGCATTCGTTATTCAAGTTGTAATTTGCTTTCTGAATAGTGCTAAGCCTCTAAGTTTCTCGTTGAAACCTAAGAACAATCTGTGTTCTTCGTCTAACATAATAAGTTAGATTGGGGGTGAAGTTTGCTATTGTAATCGTTCTCATTGATTAATAAAATTACTGTTTGATTAAATCTCTTTGTGATCAAAATATTCTTTAATCAATTAAGTGTGATTCCGCAACTTCTTAGTTGATTGTGATCATAGTTAAATATTAACTTTTATTCAACTTTGATTGGTTATTCGAAAGTTAGTTCTTGTTATTTGATATAAACTATATCCGATCCTGACAAGTGGTATCAGAGCCTTATCATTAAGGTTCCTTTGATCACCAGTTGAAGGTTTTTGCATTACTTTTCATTATTTTTCAAAACTGTTTTTCAATCAATTTGTTTCAATGGATTCGGGAGGTTCTTCTGATAACAATGGGTCAGGGTCCAACATTCGTGTTCCCATGCTCAAACCATCTGATTTTGAGATGTGGAAACTAAGAATTAAACAGCATGTCCAACTAATGGACTATGCTGTTTGGCAAATCATTGAAACTGTTCCCACTAATCCCATTGAACTGGATGAGAATGGAAAACCAAAAAAGAAACCACCACCAAAGACAGATGCTGAAAAGAAGGATAGAATGATTGAGATGAAAGCCTCAGCATCCTCCAGATTGCAATTCCCAATGAGTATCAACATCAATTCAAGAAATTTGATGATGCTCATGAACTTTGGAATGCTCTGGAGAAGAGGTTTGCTGGGAATGCTAGTTCTAAGAGAAACCAAAGAGATCTTCTTAAACAAGCCTATGAGAACTTCACCAGTGGGAAAAATGAGAGTATCACCCAAATCTTTGATAGGTTTTACAAACTGGTGAGCCAACTGGAGAGTGCTAAGGTTAGGCTTGATCAAGATGAGATAAATAGAAAGTTTCTTAGGTCTCTAGGTGATGAATGGACTGTGTTTGCTGCACAATGGAGGACTAAGGATTCTCTTGAAGACATAGAGTTAGATGATCTCTATAATAGTTTGATAGTGTTTGAGGGAGAGATACAGGGAAAAAGAAAAACTGTAGTTTCTAGCCACAATGCTGCTCTCCTGTCATCCTCAGGTATGGAATCAAACCATTCTTTAACTAACTCTTTTGAAAATTGTGCAGGTACTAGTTCTGTTGTTGGACTAGATGTGAACACTCCAGATGCTGTTCTTGAAGCTTTTCTTGCCAGCCATGCACATTCAACCCTTACCAATGAGGATCTTGAACAAGTGCACCCTGATGATCTTGAGGAGATGGATCTCAAATGGCAGATGGCCATGCTTACTGTTCGAGCCAAGAGGTTCATCAAAAGGACTGGAAGGCAAAACATGAATTTCAGAGCTGATGGCAAGGCTAGATTTGACAAGTCAAAGGTGAGATGCTTCAAATGTCAATAGCTTGGCCACTTTGCAAGAGAATGCAGATCTGGTGGACAAGTCCAGAATCAAGGTCAGAGGCCAACTCAGAATCAAACCTCCTCAGCATTGGTCTCACAAGAAGGCCATGGGTTTGATTGGAGTGATCAAGCAGAAGAGGCTACAAACAATAAAGCTTTGATGGCATTGACTGACTCCTTCATCAAGATAGATTCATCAGAATCTGAGGACATACAGGTATCTTCTAAAAAAAGTCCTGGTGAATGTAGAGCTATTGTTAAGAGGTTTAGAGAGCACAATAAGAAAGTATGTGCTGCTCTAAGTAAAATGGAGGAGAGAAGGTATGAGTATACTGCTGTGATAGAAGATCTTGAAAAGAAAATTAAAGACTATCAGGCTAATGAACTGCAAATGGACTATGATAGAAAATATCATAAGTGGGAGAAAGAGCAGTTTCAAGATGAGATTGATAGTCTGAAAAAGAAATTGGTGGAAAAAGAAAGCAAGGTGGATGAACTCACAAAGAAATTGGAGGGTGTGGACATTGATCTTGGTATGTTCAAGGCCGCAAACCTTAAGCTTGAAACTCTGCTACAATCTCAAGTGAGAGACAAGGTGAAAACCGGACTTGGATATAAGGAAACCCCACCTCCATATAATCACAACTACATAACTCCCATGTCCGATGTAGCTGATAGGTATGTTAATGAATCATTACCAGAGGAACTGAAGTCAGCTAATCCATCATTTGAAAGTGATGAGGAAGGATTTGTGGAGGAAGTAAGTGATGATGAGGGAGTTGTGAAGAAAGATGAAGTGATTCCATATGAAAATCACATCTGTTGTGAACCCATACCCACTAAACCATCTTTCAAGCCTGTGGTGTTTGTAAAAGCATCCACAGAACCCTTCACCACTGAGCCAACACCTTCAAAAGCTATCCAAACCATAAAAAGTTTCACAACTGTTGCCAATAATCCCCATCTTTACACTAACAGTTCTAAAAAGAACCCAAACAGTTCTAAGCCAAAAGGCCCAACTGTTAGTACAAAAGCCAAAGGAAAGGAAAAAGTTGGTGAGGTTGTGTATGCAAGGAAGAAGATGGAAGCTTCAAAATCTCAGGCTAAACCCAAGTCTAAGAACAGGCATACTGAAATGTCTGCATGCACATGCCAAAAGCATGGTGTCCAAAAGTTTCCTCAATCTGCAGCTGTTAGAGAAAATCAAAGAAATAGGAACCAATTCTGGTCACAAAGAACTGGTTTACCTATTGTGAAAACCAAAAAGTGCTACATCTGTGGGAGATCTAATCATTTAGTTCAAGATTGTTACTATAACCCACAGACCAATGGCACTCAAAACAAAAGTCCCAAAAGACAAAATAACAGTACTAAAACTGTTAAGTCAAAGCAAAACAGCAGTTCTAAAACTGTTAAATCAAAACAGGCAAACAGTTCTACAACTGTTACATCCAAACCAACTAACAGTTCCAAAACTGTTTTAACAAAACCAAAAACTGTTGGTTTGGCTTGGATGAAAATTCAAAAACAAACTGATTCTAGAGAGGGTAAAACTGTTCTTCAAACTGAAAATCAAAAGGAATCACAAGTTGATTCATCTGTTTTACCAACTCCACCAGCTGTTTGTTCAAAGGTATCCACTGTTAATCACAACAGTTGGGAACCACATGTTCTTACAAAGTATTCCTCACACAAATTAGAGAAATATAATTTGGATGAAATCAAAAAGAACCAAACTCTGTTTAAGTACTATGACTTAAATGGTGTACCCAAGACCTGCATGGCCTGGGTACTTCCTGCTACTAACTGATTTTATTTGTGCAGAGCATTCATAGGGCCAATCATGGATCTATCTGGCATGTGGATAGTGGATGCTCAAGGCACATGACTGGAAATCCACACTGTTTGAAGGATTTCAGAAGCATCAATGGTGGATTTGTAGCATTTGGAGGAAATGCTAAGGGAGGAAAAATCACAGGTACCCCAACAACTGTTGGTGAAAATCAACAAACAGTTTCCAACAGCCCAAACAGTTTCCAACAGCCCAAACAGTTCTGAAACTGTCAGTACAAAACCAACAACTGTTGGTTCAAACAAAGTTACTGAACACTTTGTTGTGATTCCTATGCTTCAACAAGAGTTCTCCAATGCTGTTGATCCATTGATTGATGCTGAATCTTCAAAGGACATGGAATTCCATGTTCCTCAACAACACACTGACTCTGCATCTCAAAAAGTTGCTGATCAAGTGTGTGATACTGCTGAAAATTCAAGTGCATATGAGTTTGACCTGTCTAATCTAGGGAATGAACTGACTGAAGAAAACATTCCTACATCAAGAGTTCACAAGAATCATCCAATGTCATAAATAATTGGTGATCCAACCACTCCTATCAGAACAAGGAATATGCTGCAAAATGAAAATAGTGGTGTGGATCTTGCCCAATTTGATGTGAATGCTTGCTTTCTATCTCAAATAGAACCAAAGAAAGCAATTGAGGCATTGAAAGACCCTTCATGGGTGGAAGCAATGCAAGAGGAACTCTTACAATTTCAAATTCAGCAAGTTTGGAAGTTGGTTGAGCTTCCAAGAGGCAAAAGAGTCATTGGCACCAAGTGGGTGTTCAGAAACAAGAAAGATGAAAGAGGGATTGTAATCAAGAATAAAGCAAGACTGGTTGCACAAGGTTATACACAAGAGGAAGGAATAGACTATGATGATGTTTTTGCACCTGTTGCAAGGATTGAAGCCATTAGACTATTTCTTTCCTTTGCAAGCTTCAAAGGATTTAAGGTGTATCAAATGGATGTCAAGTCTGCTTTTCTCTATGGAACTATTGATGAGTAGGTATATGTGTGTCAACCTCCTGGCTTTGAAGACTCAAAGTACCCTGACAGGGGATATAGGTTGGATAAAGCTCTATATGGACTACATCAGGCTCCTAGAGTTTGGTATGAGACATTATCATCCTACCTTCTTGAGAATGGTTTTAAGAGAGGCACAATTGACAAAACATTGTTTACAAAGATTGTTAAAACAGAGATTTTGCTTGTTCAAATCTATGTTGATGATATAATCTTTGGATCCACTGATGACAGCTTGTGCAAAGAATTCGAAGTCATTATGCACAAAAGGTTTCAGATGAGTTCAATGGGTGAACTCATATTTTTCTTGGGATTACAAGTTAAACAGAAGCCCACTGGTAATTTTTTAAGCCAATCTAAGTATGTCAAAGACATATTGGACAAGTTTGGCTATCAAGATGTGAAGTTGGCAAGTACTCCAATGAAGACACACAAACAGTTGGGAGCAGATGTTGAGGGGGAGGATGTAGATATACACCTCTATAGGTCAATGATTGGTTCATTAATGTACTTAACTGCTTCTAGACCTGATATAATATTTGCTGTTTGTGTTTGTGCCAGGTTTCAATGCAGTCCAAAGATGTCACACCTGTTTGCTGTAAAGAGGATCTTTAGATATCTCAAAGTCCAACCAAAATTGGGACTTTGGTATCCTAAAGATTCACCTTTTGATTTGGTGGCATATTCTGATAGTGACTACGGTGGAGCAAATGTGGACAGAAAATCAACCTCTGGAGGATGTCAATTCTTTGGATCAAGGCTGGTTTCATGGCAATGCAAGAAACAAACAACAGTTTCAACCTCAACAGCTGAGGCTGAATATATTGCTGCATCAAGCTGTTGTTCACAGTTTTTATGGATCCAAAATCAGCTTCTGGATTATGGTTTGTCTTTCTTGAATACTCCAATTTATGTTGATAACACCAGTGCTATTAGCATAGTTAATAATCCAGTGAAGCATTCTAAAACCAAGCACATTGAAATCAGATTTCACTTCATAAGAGACTGCAATGAAAAGAAATTAATCCAAGTTATGAAAGTCCATACTGATGATCAAGTAGCTGATCTGTTTACTAAAGCATTTGATGTGAGTAGATTCAACTTTTTGATCTCAAACATTGGAATGATTAACTTGGACTAACAGTTGTTCATTACTCCATGTTTTTCACGCTAACAGTTTGAAACTGTTAATATTGTTATCTAACAACTGTTGACTTTAAGTGTTCAGGAAAAAGCAAAAGTGCATATTCCAACCCAGTTTTGGACATACATGGTTACCTATTCCACAAACAGTTTTTCAAACCCATGAATGTCCTTGCTCTGTGGTAAAGGTAAACACTTTATTGAGAACAGTTCCAGACTGATAAAGGTGAGTCACTCTATTTTGTAGTGTTGTGAATTTGATATGACAAGTCACTGCATGCCATTAATAGAAATTACTGGACATTAATGGTCATTAATGGTTATTAATGGACATTCATGCTCCCCAGTTTATCTATAAATAGCCTTGCATCCATTCTTCACAAATCACACCTACATTTGCCCAAACTTCTCTCTGCAAATGGCTACTAACTTATTTCTCATAAACTTCAAAGAAATTAAAGTTAGACAAAGTTATGTAACCATTCCTACCCCATTTGTAAGAATGCATGAGCTTTGGCAATACTCATCATGTGTTCTTGAGATGCATGATGATCGAGATAGGTTCACCTTGACACAGCATCCTGATCCACGTAGGCCAAATAAACCAATTGATCATATTCGTCTAAGAGGTGATTTTAAAATTTTCACTCTCTTCCATGAATTGCCTACACCATGTTGTCTAAGATTCGTCTTGAACCTGGCAGGCACTACAAACTCCGTAGTGTGGTTCAATGTTCGAAGAAATAATACTCATAACCACCAGAGGGCCTCGGATGATGAGGCAGTGGAAGTCATTGTAATAGATGACTAGTTCCACTGATGTTGAATTGGTATCATTCACCATCTTCCCACGAGGCAAATTATGACAATCGTCTCTAGTGGTGCATATGATGAGAAGGTCTACTGCACACCCATTGGTGGGTTTTATGTTTTGAAAATTGTTTAAGGCATGTCAACTGTTAAGGGAGAAAGTTGTCTACACTTACGGTGTAGATCATTGTTCTCCCACACCTACGAGACGGCCTTGCACAATTAGATAAGCAGTACCAACAATGGCTTGTGCATTACATGACCATTCTTTGAAGACATGCTTCTCAGTAAGGCTATGGCGGCACTGTAGAGGCTATTCTGAACTCGATTCTTAAATAATGAAGACATTCACAAGCAAGAATGTGATGATGATTGTCTTCCCTTAAAGTTCAGATTTGATGATACAAAATGTTAACGATAATTTGTCAAATGTAGATCTCGGAGTTAAGACAGTTAATATAAGCTGTGTTTAGATCTATAGCAAAAGACAGTATTGTTTTCTCAAAATTATTGTAGCTCAATTGTGATTATCATGAATAAAATACATCTTATGTTGATGACTGTGTTCACTAATGGTTTGTTATTGTTGCTTCAGCATTTGACATATATGAGCTAAAGTTTGTTTGACAGTTGCACAATTCTGTTTCAATCAATACTAACAGTTTTCAACTGTTAGTATATGGCTTCCACAACTGTTAGGCAAAGTCCATGTGCAACTGAGGGGGAGAAATTCGTCAACTAAGGGGCAGAAATGAGAACAGTTGTAAACACTAAACAACTGTTAATCCAAATAAATGATCAAACAAAAGGGAATTAACTTTTGAATAACAGTTGTTACATCTTATGAAAACAGTTCTTCAACTGTTAGTTCATTTACATCTTATGAAAACAGTTCCTCAACTGTTAGTTCATTTTGTCCGTCAACTGTTAAGCTATTAAAGGGTGTTTTGGTCTTTGCAGAATTTTGGAAACTTTGGATTACATTCAACAGTCGAAACATATATAAGGCAATTCCCTCCTTACCAAGAAACTCACACGTCCAAAACGAACTTTGATCAGAAACAAACCCTAATCTCTCAACAACTCTCAGCGATCGAAATCAAAATGTCTCCCCTTCCATTCGTAAAGGAACACAACATGCTCGCATATTTGTTCAAACCCGATCATCTCGGTGCTTTCCATGATGTGATTGACTATCTCTCACTCTCCACACTCCACCATGCTCTTACGGTCAACCCCACCATTTATCTCTCTCATATTGATCAGTTCTGGAAAAATGCCTCACTAAGGGAAGAAAATGGAGTGAAATGGATCGACTCTATGGTGGATGATATCACTGTCTCCATCTCTGAAAGCATAATAAGCCAACAACTACAACTGAATGATCAGGATGGTGAGTATTCTGATTCTGTATCACTTGAGTTTATTTATGCTGAACTCGTAAAGTTGGGATATGAGGGCCCTAGGGGAAAGGGCACCTTCTACAAAAGGCAATTTTGCTCACACTGGAAGTACATTATCCATACTCTCCAGCAGTGCATGAGCCCTAAGAGAACTGGCTAGAATGAATTTGGGAGCAACATTGCTCTCGCACTCATTTGTTTAGCCAACAACAAAGCTTTTAATTTCTCAAAAATGATCTTTAATGGAATGGTAAAGCATCTAGAAACCAAATATGGTCTCTTTTTGATGTACCCGCGATTTGTGCAAGTTTTGCTAAACTCTTTTATGCAAAATCTTAAAGCACACAAGAGGGTCCTAATTCCCTCTGCTCATGTGGCCTCCACATTGAGCAGGTTGATGGTTAATGGGAAGAATTTCTCAGGTGCCATAACTCCACCACTCTCTGCAATGATGGAGTTTCTTTCAAGAAGCAGAGCTGCCAGGGGTGAGCATGAAGCCCAACTTATTGCTACACCACCACCTCTGGAACCCACAGCTCATGATACTCAAATAATCCCTTCTGCTTCCTTTGAACGAGCTACAACACAAACCCCTGCACTAAAAATATTTCAAAAGAAAAGGAAAAGAACTGTTGGTGCTCCTTCCACCAAAGTTCATGAAACTGAAACTGTTAACCCTGCACAGGTGCATTCACCTATGCAGAATATCGAAAGGGAACCCCTTGTGTTGTCTCCCAGGCACAATGAGGAGGTGATCACTCCATTAGAGGGTGATCATGTGGTATGTGAGGCTGATCCTACTGTTTTACCCGCAAGGGGTAAACACGACAGGGTTAACATAACTAAGACCTCAGCCACGGCAACAGAGGCTGGTCAAACAGTTTCTGGAAATCCCCAGTACCAAGAAAAGAGGGGTACTGGTGTGGAATCTCAATTGAGTGAACCACCAGTTTTATCTGTCAATGATATGTTAACAGTGGCAACACTGGCTGACATTGAGGCTAGAATGCAACACCAAGCAATGACGGATTCCAAATTTGCACCTTTCTTTGCTGCATATATACAACTCAAAAAGAAGATTGCCTTACAAAACAAAAGGATTCTTCAACAAGATCAGCAAATTAAGGTTTTGACCAACAGTTTGAAGCATGCTAATGAGGTGCTAAAACTGCATGATCAAGTACTACAACAGTTGACAGCTGTTGCAAGACCTCCTTCAACTGTTCCAATCAAAGAGGGAGAGAGTTCATTACCAACAGTTGCTGAAGTGCCAGAACAAACAGTTGCAATGGATGAACTAACAGTTGCATCTTGTACACAAACAGTTGCAGCTGAAGGCAAAACAGTTGCACCAAGTGAACAAACAGTTGCAAGTGTCCAAACTGTTAATGAAGAAGAAGAAGAACAGCTCTCAAATGCTGATAGGGTACTAATCAACAGGATGGTATCAACTGCAAATGTTCCAAGCACTGAGATTTTCAAATCTTGGTCAAAAGTTAAGCAGAACTACTTGGTTGATATAAGTGCTCAATATCTGGGAATAAGTTCTTCTAGAATGGCACAAAAGATTGATGATGGATGGCTTGAGGGCAAATGTGCAAAGTTAAAAGCCTGGATTCAAAGGAATTCATATTGTAGAAAAGGTTGTTGAAAAGCCAGTACAAGAGGTACAAGGAAAGGGAAAGGAGATTGTTGTTGAGCTACCAAAGCTAAAATTAACAAAACAACAACAAGAAGAAAGGGATTTTGAGTATGCTCAGAGGTTGGCTGCTGATCTTCAACAACAAGAACAGACTGCTTTTGAAATAGCAAAGAAGCTAGCCGATGAGTTCACAAAAGAGATTGATGAGGAAGAGAAAGCAAAGAAAGCTGATAAGGGAGTGAAAAGAAAAAGAATTGTAAAGAAGAAAACTGTTTTACCTCCTCCCAAGCCACAAGTTGAAAAGGAAAAGGCTCAAATGGTTCAAACAATTCTCCAAGACCGACTAAGATTTGAGCTTGAAACAGGGATTGAAAAGTTGGTAAAAGAACAGTTGGGTCAAAAATCTCATATCACAGAATGGAGATTTGAGGTGTTAAGAGAGGACACTGGAAAGACAGGAGTAACTGTGGTTAGAGAAGGGTTGATTGAAAGTTACTCTAATTTCTTTCAATTAGTGAATAATTGTACAAGGAGAGATCTTGAAGAAATGTATATATATGGGGTTAATCATTTTGCTAATACTGAGGAGATTTCTATAAAAGTTTTGATGAGGCATCTAACAAGCATATGTCGTCCAAATGAGATTATGCAAGTTTTGATTGCTGATGAAGCTTTTCCTATCAAGTCAGTAAGAGTGTATGCTAAAGCTGGAGTGTACCATATGGTTATGGCTAACACTAAACAACAATGGTTTGCTTTGGAGTTCAAAGAGCACAATAAAGTCAAGCTTCAGTATATGCTAAAAGCAAAATTCTATGGATCAGATAGAATAAAAGATGATTTATTCGAGAGATTGAAAGAAAGACTGGCATGAGTCAAGTCTATGTAAGTTTTCTCTCAATTTTGATTGTAACAGTTTACTTTGCATAAATATATGGAATTCATTCTTTGCTTATGCTTAATTTGTCTGTGATTGAACCCTATGATCGAAAGAACTTAAAGAGTTTGATAAATTCTTTAAGTTAGGGGGAGATTGTTGGGAAATTAACTAAGGCATTAAGACTGTTTAACATGCAAAGTTGAAATTGTTAGAAGAGTTTATGGAAAACAGTTCAAAATTGTTAGAAGAAGTGTTGAAGAAACAGTTTAGAACTGTTAGTTGAAATTGTAAAGACAGTTGTAACCAACAGTTGCTGTGAACTTTAAAGCTGTTATATAGAGTTCAGAACTGTTAGTACAAACTACTACAACTGTTTGAAGACCTTGAAGCTGAAGACTGTTAGAAGAACCAAGAACTGTTGTATTCATTAAACAGTTTCTGTTGAGCTAAATATGGAAAAACCCTATCTTTGAAGATATCTCGAAATACTTTGAAGATCATCAAGATTATCTCAGAAGATAGAAGATTACCTAACTGTCAGAAAATCAAGGAAGATCAAGGAGTATATATATGCTAGATTAGAATTCATAATTTGTACTTACTCATTGATTATATTTTTGCATTCGTTATTCAAGTTGTAATTTGCTTTCTGAATAGTGCTAAGCCTCTAAGTTTCTCGTTGAAACCTAAGAACAATCTGTGTTCTTCGTCTAACATAATAAGTTAGATTGGGGGTGAAGTTTGCTATTGTAATCGTTCTCATTGATTAATAAAATTACTGTTTGATTGAATCTCTTTGTGATCAAAATCTTCTTTAATCAATTAAGTGTGATTCCGCAACTTCTTAGTTGATTGTGATCATAGTTAAAGATTAACTTTTATTCAACTTTGATTGGTTATTCGAAAGTTAGTTCTTGTTATTTGATATAAACTATATCCGATCCTGACAAGGACTGTTAGCTGTAATACGAAGACAGTTGTAACTAACAGTTGCTGTAAGCTTTACAACTGTTAGTCCAAGAGATCAGAACTGTTAGTACAAAGTTTACAACTGTTAGAAGACCTTGAAGAGAAGACTGTTAGAAGAAGATCAGAACTGTTTCATTCAACAAACAGTTTCAGTTGAGCTATTTATGGAAAATGCTATCTTCTTGGATTTGAAGTATATCTTTAACAAAGTTCGAAGATTTTCAAGATTATCTCAGAAGATAGAAGATTACCTAACTGTCAACTTATCAAGGAGGATCAAGAGTCTATAAATACTCGATTAGAATATAGATCTCAGAATATAATTGTTTTTGCATTCGTACGTAATTGTTATTTGCTTTCAGAAAGTGTTTTAGCCTCTAAGTTTCTTTTGAAACCTAAGAACAGATTGTGTTCTTCGTCTAACATAAGAAGTTAGATT
This sequence comes from Pulicaria dysenterica, assembly GCA_947179395.2. Taxonomy (NCBI): domain Eukaryota; kingdom Viridiplantae; phylum Streptophyta; class Magnoliopsida; order Asterales; family Asteraceae; genus Pulicaria; species Pulicaria dysenterica. The sequence continues at coordinate 3,368,183 of OX359291.1, read as the reverse complement.
GGAGGTGTAGGTGAATATTGTAATCATCGATTGGTTATCAATAAACATCGTTTTGGCAGTATTACTTTGTGTTTATTAATTGAATTGCTCTTGTGTTCAAAACCTTTTTAATCAATTGAGTGTGATTCCGCAACTTCTTAATTGATTGTGATCAAAACTATAGATTGTCTTTTTAACAAATCTGACTTTATTTTAAACGATAATTCTTGTTATTTGATATTAAGTAATATCCGATCCTGACAAGTGGTATCAGAGCCTTAGCATTAAGGCTCCATTGATCACCAGTTGAAGGTTTTTGCACCAATCTGCTGTGGTTCTTAATTTAGAGTTTTTCTAAAGTTTAATTGTGTTTTTCAATCACCATACTGCAATGGCGTCTGGTGGATCTTCTGACAACACTGGATCTGGGTCCAACATTCGTGTTCCCATGCTCAAACCAACTGATTTTGAGATGTGAAAACTAAGAATCAAGCAGCATGTCCAATTAATGGACTATGCTATTTGGGAATCATAGAAAAGGACCCCATTACTACTGTTGATTTAGATGAAACAGGAAAACCAAAGAAGAAACCACCACCAAAAACTGATGCTGAAAAGAAAGAAAGGATGATTGAAATGAAAGCACTCATCATCCTTCAGATTGCTATCCCCAATGAGTATCAGCATCAATTCAAAAAGTTTGATGATGCTCATGAACTGTGGAATGCATTAGAGAAGAGGTTTGCTGGGAATGCTAGTTCCAAAAGGAATCAAAGGGATCTACTGAAACAAGCTTATGAGAACTTTACTAGTGGAAAGAATGAGAGTATTACTCAAATATTTGATAGGTTCTATAAGCTGGTGAGTCAATTGGAGAGTGCTAAGGTTAGACTAGAACAAGATGAGATCAATAGAAAGTTTCTTAGGTCCTTAGGTGAAGAATGGACAGTCTATGCTGCACAATGGAGAACCAAATATTCTCTAGAGGATATAGAGTTAGACGATCTATACAACAGCTTGATAGTGTTTGAGGGAGAGATAGAGGGAAAAAGAAAGTCTGTTACCCCTAGCCACAATGCTGCTCTTCTTTCATCCTCAGGTATGGACTCAAACCATTCTTTAACTAACTCTGTTGATGGTTGTGCAGGTACTAGTTATGCTGTTGGACTAGATGTAAACACTCCTGATGCTATACTTGAAGCCTTTCTTGCTAGCCATGCACATTCAACCCTCACGAATGAGGATCTTGAACAAGTGCATCCTGATGATCTTGAGGAGATGGATCTCAAATGGCAGATGGCCATGTTAACTGTCAGAGCCAAAAGGTTTATAAAAAGAACTGGAAGGTAGAACATGAACTTCAGAGCTGATGACAAAGCTGGTTTTGACAAGTCAAAAGTTAGATGTTTTAAATGTCAACAGTTTGGTCACTTCGCCAGAGAGTGCAGATCTGGTGGACAAGGCCATAATCAAGGACAACGGCCAACTCAAACCTCCTCAGCATTGGTATCACAAGAAGGACATGGGTTTGATTGGAGTGATCAAGCATAGGAAGCCACTAACAACAAGGCATTGATGGCATTAACTGATTCCTCCATTAAACTGGATTCACCAGAATCAGAAGACATTCAGGTATCTTCTAAACTCTGTCTAGGTGAATGTAGAGCCATTGTTAAAAGGTTTAGAGAGCACAACAAAAAGGTATGTGCAGCTCCAAGTAGAATGGAGGAGAGAAGGTATGAAACTAGTGCTGTTATTGAAAGCTTTGAAAAGAAAATCAAAGATTATCAAGCTAATGAACTGCAAATGGATTATGACAGAAAGTATCATAAGTGGGAGAAGGAGCAGCTTCAAGAAGAGATTGATAGTTTAAAGAAAAAGCTAAGTGAAAAGGAAAGTAAGGTTGATGAATTAACCAAGAAGTTGGAGGGTGTTGATATTGATCTGAGCATGTTCAAGGTAACAAATCTTAAACTTGAAACCTTGTTACAATCACAAATCAGAGACAAGGTGAAAACTGGTTTAGGATACAAACAGACCCCACCTCTATACAATCACAACTACATAACTCCTATGTCTGATGTAGCTGATAGGTATGTTAATGAATCATTACCAGAGGAACTGAAGTCAGCTAATCCATAATTTGAAAGTGAAGAGGAAGGAGTTGTGTATGCAGTAAGTGATGATAAGAATGAAGGAGTTGTGAAGAAGGAAGAGGTCATTCCATTTGAAAATCACATCTGTTGTGAACCCATAGCCACAAAATCCTCTTTACAACCTGTGGTGTTTGTAAAAGCATCCACTGAACCCTTCACCAATGAGCCAAAACCGACCAAAGCTGTTCATTCTATAAGCAGTTCCACAACTGTTACAAACAGTCCCCACCTTTACACTAACAATCCCAAAAAGAACCCAAACAGTTCTAACCCAAACAGCTCAATTGTTCGTGTTAAGAAGAAAGCTTCAAAAACAAAGTCTCAACCCAAATATGTGAAAAGGGATACTGAAGTGTCTATCTGCACATGCAAACAGCATTGTGTACAGAAATTTCCTCAGTCAGCACTAGTGAGAGGAAACCAAAGAAATAGGAACCAGTTCTGGTCACAAAGAACTGGTTTGCCTATTGTCAAAACTAAAAAGTGCTATATATGTGAGAGAACTAATCACTTGGCTAAAGATTGTTATTATAACCCACAAATCTATAGCACTCAGAAACCAAGTTCCAGAAAACAGACTAACAGTTCTAAGACTGTTAAGCCAAAACAGGTTAACAGTTCTACAACTGTTACATCCAAACCGGCTAACAGTTCTACATCTGTTAAGCCAAAATCAAAAACTGTTGGTCTGGCTTGGGTGAAATTGCAAAAACAAACAGTTTCTAAAGAGAGTAAAACTGTTAATCAATCTGAAAACCAATCTGAGTTAAAACATGCTTCAACTGTTTTACCAACTCCAAAAACTGTTTGTTCAAAAGACTCAACTGTTCATCATAACAGTTGGAAACCACATGTTATCACAAAATACTCTTCACACAAAATAGAGAAGTCTAATTTGGATGACATCAAGAAAACTCAATCTGTGTTTAAGTTTTATGACTTGAATGGTGTACCCAAGACCTGCATGGCCTGGGTACTTCCTGCTACTAACTGATTTTTATTTGTGCAGAGCATTCATAGGGCCGATCATGGATCAATTTGGCATGTGGATAGTGGATGCTCAAGGCACATGACTGGAAATCCACATTGTTTGAAGGATTTCAGAAGAATCAATGGAGGATATGTAGCATTTGGAGGAAATGCTAAGGGAGGAAGAATCACAGGTAAAGGAGCTGTGGAGGCAGGTACACTTATATTTAATGATGTTTTCTTTGTTGAACAACTTAAATACAACCTGCTAAGTGTATCTCAAATCTGTGACAATGGAAACAAAGTCTTGTTTACAGACACTGAATGCATTATCCTATCAAAAGATTTTAAATTGGATGAAAAAGATGTTCTTTTAAGAACACCTAGAAAAGATAATGTATACTGTCTGGATACACAAAAGATTGCTAAGCAGAATGTATTAAGTTGTCTACTCTCAAAGGCATCTCATGATGAGTCTGCCATTTGGCATAGAAGGATGTGTCACATGAACTTTAAAACCATGAATAAGTTAGTTAAAAACAATCTGGTAAGAGGTTTGCCACAAAAGGAATTCTCATGTGATGATCATTGTGTAGCCTGTCTCAATGGCAAGCAACACAAAACTTCTTATAATCCCAAAGAAGTTTCTTCCATTACTGCACCTTTATAACTTTTGCATATGGATCTTTTTGGTCCAACATCTGTGGTCAGCATAGGTAAGAAAGCCTACTGTTTAGTTATAGTTGATGATTTCACCAGATTTACATGGGTTCAATTTCTTAGAACTAAAGATGAAACTGCTGAGTTAGTTAAGTCTCTTATTCTTAGGATTGAGAATCAATCTGATTTGAAGGTGAAAGTCATTAGATCTGATAATGGTTCTGAGTTTAAGAACTATGAATTAAACAGCTTTTGTGAGGAAAAAGGAATTTCAAGACAGTTTAGTGCTCCTAGGACTCCTCACCAGAATGGAGTGGCTGAGAGAAGGAATAGGACTTTGATTGAGACTACTAGATCCATGTTAGCTTATTCTAGGCTTCCAATGAATTTCTGGGCAGAATAAGTGAACACTGCCTGCTATGTTCAGAATAGAGTACAAGTTGTCAAGTCCAAAGGGAAAACTCCTTATGAGTTGTTCCTTAAACGAAAACCTTTAATCAACTTCTTCAAACCATTTGGCTGTGCCTGCACTATCCTGAATACCAAATCACAATTAGGTAAGTTTGAGAGTAAAGCAGAAGAAGGATTCTTTGTAGGATATTCCACTCAGAGTAAGCATACAGAGTCTTTAACAATGTCACTAGGATCATAGAAGAGAGTATGAATGTCTCCTTCAATGAGAATAGGATCAATATTGCAGGTAATAGTCCTGATTAGTTATTTGATATTGATTCATTGTCTAAATCTATTTCTTTTGAGTATTCTACAGAAACAGTTGCAGGTGTTCCTACAGCTGTTAGTGCAAATTCACAAACTATCTCAAACAGTTTTGAAACTGTTAGCTCAATTCCAACAACTATTGGTGGAAACAAAGTTACTGAAGACTTTGTAGTGATTCCCTTGTTACAATAGGACTCTTCCAATGCTATTTGTCCAATAAATGATGCTGAACTTTCAAAGGACATGGAATCTCATGATCCTCAACAAAACACTACTTCTGAACATCAAACAGTTACAGATCAGGGATGCAACTCATCTGGGAATGATAGTGAATCTGAGATTGATGTGTCAAATTTAGGGAATGTACTGACTGAAGAAAACATCCCTACATCAAGAATTCACAAGAATCATCCAATAGAACAGATCATTGGTGATCCAACCACTCCTGTTAGAACAAGAGCTATGCTGCAGAATGAAAATAGTGTTGTGGATCTCGAACAATTTGATGTAAATGCCTGCTTTCTATCTCAGATAGAACCAAAGAAAGCAGTAGAGGCATTAAAAGACCCTTCATAGGTGGAAGCAATGCAAGAAGAGCTCTTACAGTTTCAAATTCAGCAAGTTTGGAAGTTAGTTGAACTTCCAAGAGGCAAAAGAGCAATTGGCACCAAGTGGGTGTTCAGAAATAAGAAGGATAAGAGAGGGATTATAATCAAGAACAAGGCTAGACTTGTTGCACAGGGTTATACACAAGAGGAAGGAATAGACTATGATGATGTCTTTGCACCTGTTGCAAGGATAGAAGCAATTAGACTGTTCCTTGCCTTTGCAAGCTATAAAGGATTTAAGGTGTATCAAATGGATGTCATGTCGGCTTTTCTCTATGGAACTATTGATGAGGAGGTATATGTGTGTCAACCACCTGGTTTTGAAGACTCAAAGTACCCTGATAGGGTATATAGGTTGGATAAAGCTTTGTATGGATTACATCAGGCTCCTAGAGCTTGGTATGATACATTATCATCATATCTCCTTGAGTATGGATTTAAGAGAGGCACTATTGATAAGACACTATTTACAAAGATTGTTAAAACAGAAATTTTGCTTGTTCAAATCTATGTTGATGATATAATCTTTGGATCCACTGATGACAGTCTGTGCAAGGAGTTTGAAAGCATAATGAAAAGGAGATTTCAGATGAGTTCCATGGGAGAACTCACATTTTTCTTGGGATTACAAGTGAAGCAGAAGCCAACTGGCATATTTCTCAGTCAATCAAAGTATGTCAAAGACATTTTGGATAAGTTTGGCTATCAAGATGTGAAACTGGCAAGTACTCCAATGGAAACACACAAACAGTTGGGAGCGGATCCTGAGGGGGAGGAAGTAGACATACATTTGTATAGGTCTATGATAGGTTCTTTAATATACTTAACTGCTTCTAGACCTGATATAATGTTTGTTGTGTGTGTGTTTGTGCCAGGTTTCAATGTTGTCCAAAGATGTCACACCTATTTGATGTAAAGAGAATTTTTAGATATCTCAAAGGCCAACCAAAACTGGGTCTTTGGTATCCTAAGGATTCACCTTTTGATTTGGTGGCATACTCTGATAGTGACTATGGTGGAGCTAATGTGGACAGAAAATCAACCTCTGGAGGATGTCAATTCTTTGGCTCAAGATTAGTCTCATGGCAGTGCAAGAAACAAACAACAGTTTCAACTTCAACAGCTGAGGCTGAATATATTGCTGCATCAAGCTGCTGTTCACAAGTGTTGTGGATTCAGAATCAGCTTCTGGATTATGGTTTGTCTTTCTTGCATACACCAATTTATGTTGATAACACAAGTGCTATTAGCATTGTCAATAATCCAGTGAAGCATTCTAAAACAAAACACATTGAAATTCGGTTTCACTTTATTAGAGATTGCAATGAGAAAAGGTTAATCCAAGTTATGAAAGTTCATACTGATGATCAGTTAGCTGATCTGTTCACTAAAGCATTTGATGTGAGCAGGTTCAACTTTTTGATCTCAAACATTGGAATGATTAACCTGGACTAACAGTTGTTTGTCCCTCGATGTTTTCTCACTAACAGTTTGCAACTGTTAGTGTTGATATCTAACAACTGTTGGTTTAAGTGTTCAGTGAAGAGAAGAACTGTGTGTCCCATCAACAGTTTTGGAAGTATCTGGCTGCATGTCCCACAAACAGTGTGGTCAAGGTTTGTTACTTTATTAAGAACAGTTTTCAACTGGTCAAGGTTTGTCACTTTACTGTGTCGTGTGTTGAATGGACATGACAGGTCACTGCATGCTTAATTATTGGCCATTTTTTCAACTACAACTTTGTCTATAAATTAGCTTGCATTCGCATTCCAAATAGCATAATTTTGTCTACAAATGGCTACTAACCATTTCATCTTGACCTTCAAAAAGATCAATGCTAAGCAGAGTTATGTGACCATTCCAGCTCCCTTTGTTAGGATGCATGAGATTTGGAAGTACTCCTTATGTATTCTTGACATGAATGGAGTTTGTGATGGTTTCACTTTAACCCAGCATCCAGACCCACGTAGGCCATACAAAATGACTGATCATGTTCGAATAAGAGGTGAATTTGAACATTTTATTCAAAGCAACAATTTACCTACCCCCTGCTGCTTATTGTTTGAATTGAATCTGGAAATCACTGACGACTCGGTTGTGTGGTTCAATGTCAAAAGGAATGATGCTGATAATGAAGTCATTGTACTTGATGATGATGAAGTTATTGTAATTGATGACTAGTCATGGTCAAATGAATGTACTTTGTAGTTCCTCTGTGTTAAACATGAATAAAATGCATAATTTAATGATGTTTTGTCAGCTAATGGTTTTTATTAATGATGTCTCAGCTGTTGGTGTTAGCTGATATTCGCTAATGATTGTTGTCAGCTGATGCTTGTTGACTGACAGTTGCACGTGTTCAACTAACTATTTTTCAAAATTACAACTAACAGTTTCCAACTGTTAGTGAATGGAGAGCACAACTGTTAGGCAACCTGCATGTTCTTCTAAGGGGGAGAAATTCTTTTAAGTAACAGTTGTACGTTCTTCTGATAACAGTTCTCAACTGTTCTCAACTGTTCGTTCATTGTTATCCATCAACTGTTAGCTTACTTAAGGGTGTTTTAGTCTTTGCAGAAACTGAGGATGTTTGAATTGAATTTAATATTCGAAACATATATAAGGCATTCCCTCCTCACAAGTTCATTCACGCTTTCTGAACTTCGATTATACGTAAACCCTAGAATTTTGCTTTCAACTTGCAATGGCTCCCCTTCCCTTCGTGAAAGAACACAACATGCTCGCATATCTTGCTAAACCTGATAACCCGACTGCTTTCCATGACATGATCGATTACCTTTCAATGTCCAATCTCAACACTGCTCTCACCATAAATCCAACCATCTACACTTCCCATCTTGATCAATTCTGAAAAAATGCGACGGTCAGAGAGGAAGCTGGTGTGCAATGGATTGATTCCACTGTTGATGATATGAATGTGTCCGTCTCTGAGGATAGCATCCGCCAACATCTACAACTGAATGATCGACATGGTGAGTATTCTGACTCTGTCTCTTTAGAATTTTTGCATGCCGAGTTAGTTAAACTTGGGTATGAGGGCCGTAGGGGAAAGGGTACCTTCTATAAAGGGCAATTCTGCTCACACTGGAAGTTCATGATCCATACTCTCCAGCAGTGCATTAGCCCTAAGAGAACAGGCTGGAATGAGTTTGGGAGCAACATTGCTCTTGCACTCATCTATCTAGAAAACAATAGATACTTTAAATTTTCTAAACTGATATTTAATGGTATGGTAAAGCATCTTGGGACCAAATATGGTCTCTTTTTTATGTACCCCAGATTTGTGCAAGTTTTGCTAAACTTTTTGTTGCCAAATCTCCAAAAACACAAGAGGGTCATCATTCCCTCTGCTCATGTGGCCTCCACATTGAGCAAGTTGCTGATAAATGGCAAGAGCTTCTCTGGTGCCATAACTCCACCACTCTCTACAATGGTGGAGTTTCTTTCAAGAAACAGAGCTGCTAGAGTTGAGCATGAAGCCCACAACATTGCTACACCACCAACTCTAGAACCCACACCTCATGATACTCATATAATCCCCTCTGCTACCTTTGATAGAGCTACAACACAAGCCACTCCTCTGAAAACATTCCAAAAGCGAAAAAGAACTGTTAGTGCTCCTTCCACCACAGTTCTCGAATTCCAAACTGTTAGCCCTGCACAGGTGCATTAACCTGTGCAGAATATCGAAAGGGAACCATTCGTGCTGTCTCCCAGGCACAATGAGGAGGTGATCACTCCATTAGAGGGTGATCATGTGGTTTTTGAGGCTGACACTACTGTTTCATCCGCAAGGGATGAACAGGATAGTGTTAACATCATTAAGACCTCAACCACGGCAACAGAGGCTGGTAAAACATCTTCTGGAAATCCCAGTACCAAGAACAAAGGGGTACTGGTGTGGAATCTCTTTTGAGTAAACCACCAGTTGTATCGGTCAATGACATGTTAACAGTGGCAACACTGTCTGACATTGAGGCTCACATGAAACATAAAGCATTGACGGATCCAAATTTTGCACCATTCTTTGCGGCCTATATTCAAATGAAGAAGAAGATTTCATTACAGAATAAAAGGATTCTTCAGCAGGATCATCAAATCCAGGTTTTGACCAACAGTTTGAAGCACGCTAATGAGGTAATAAAGCTACACGATCAAGTCTACAACAGTTGACAGCTGCTGCAAGACCCCCTTCAACTGTTTCAATCAAAAAGGGGGAAAGTTCATTACCAACAGTTGCTGAAGTGTCAGAACAAACAGTTGCAGCGGATGAACTAACAGTTACACCTAGTGAATCAACAGTTGAGGAGAAACTATCAGCGGTGGACAGAGTGCTGATCAATATGATGATTTTGTCTGGTGATTACCCTTCAACAGAGGTTTATAGATCATGGCCAAAGGTTAAACAAGACTATCTGGTAAAAATGGGAAGTGAAATGCTAATCTGCAGTGTCAATCAGATGAGACAGAAGATTGAGGATGGTTGGCTAGATGGAAAGTCTGCAAAGCTTAAGCCACTTAAGCCAAAGCCTGGATTCAAAGGGATTAGTATTTTTGAGAGGGCTGGTGAAAAGCAACTGCAAGTTGTACAAGGAAAAGGAAAGGAGATAGTTGTTGCACTACCGAAGCTCAAATTAACCAAAGAACAGCAAGAAGTAAGAGATTTTGAGGTAGCTCAGGGGTTGTCAGCTGAACTTCAAGAACAAGAACAGACAGATTTTGAGATAGCTAAGAAGCTGGCTGATGAGTTCACTAAACAGATAGATGAAGTGGAAAAAGATCAAAAAGGTGTAAAGAGGAAAAGGATTGTGAAAAGAAAAGCACCTTCACCTCCAAAGAAAACAGTTGAGAAAAAGAAAGCTGAGATGGTTCAATTGATAGTGCAAGATCGACTGAGAACAGAACTTCAGCAAGGGATTGCCAAATTGGAGAAAGAACAGTTGGGTCAGAAGTCTCACATAAAATAATGGAGATTTGAAGTTTTAAGGTATGATACTGGTAAGCAAGGAGTCACAGTTGTGAGAGAAATCGAGCTAATAGAGAGTTATTCAAACTTCTTTCAACTGGTGACCAATTTGACTAGAAGAGATCTACAGGATATGTATGTTTATGGAATTAGTCATTATGCAGATGCTGTGGAGATTGCGATTAGAGTTTTGATGAGGCATCTTGCGAGTATATGCAGTCCAAAAGAGATAATACCAGTTTTGATTACTGATGAGGCTTTTCTAATAATTTCAATAAAGGTGTATGCTAAAGCTAGAGTGTATCACATGGTTATGGCAAATTCTCAGACTCAATGGTTTGATTTAGAGTTTGTAGAGCACAGTAAAATAAAGCTTCAATACATGTTAAAGGCTAAATTCTATGGATCTGATAGAATAAAGGATGATCTGCTTAAGAGAATAAAAGAAAGACTGGAATTTTTCAAGTCTGTGTAATTCTCTTTCAATTTTGATTGAAACAGTTGACTATGCTTAATAATGGAAGTTATTCTTTGCATATGCTAAATTCATCTAAGGTTGAACCCTATGAATTGACTAAGGCATTGAAACTGTTGAAGATGCAAAGTTAAAACTGTTAATGGACTTTGTGAAAACAGTTCAAAACTGTTAGAAGGATTCTGATAAAACAGTCGAGGACTGTTAGCTGTAATACGAAGACAGTTGTAACTAACAGTTGCTGTAAGCTTTACAACTGTTAGTCCAAGAGATTAGAACTGTTAGTACAAAGTTTACAACTGTTAGAAGACCTTGAAGAGAAGACTGTTAGAAGAAGATCAGAACTGTTTCATTCAACAAACAGTTTCAGTTGAGCTATTTATGGAAAATGCTATCTTCTTGGATTTGAAGTATATCTTTAACAAAGTTAGAAGATTTTCAAGATTATCTCAGAAGATAGAAGATTACCTAACTGTCAACTTATCAAGGAGGATCAAGAGTCTATAAATACTCGATTAGAATATAGATCTCATAATATAATTGTTTTTGCATTCGTACGTAATTGTTATTTGCTTTCAGAAAGTGTTTTAGCCTCTAAGTTTCTTTTGAAACCTAAGAACAGATTGTGTTCTTCGTCTAACATAAGAATTTAGATTGGAGGTGTAGGTGAATATTGTAATCATCGATTGGTTATCAATAAACATCGTTTTGGCAGTATTACTTTGTGTTTATTAATTGAATTGCTCTTGTGTTCAAAACCTTTTTAATCAATTGAGTGTGATTCCGCAACTTCTTAATTGATTGTGATCAAAACTATAGATTGTCTTTTTAACAACTCTGACTTTATTTCAAAAGATAATTCTTGTTATTTGATATTAAGTAATATCCGATTCTGACAATCTTTTCTAAACCTTTTGACCCAGTTTTGTTTTAAAAAACCGGGCCTGAATCGTAAAAAACACGCGTTTGGCCTTTTTAGCCCGGTTTTAAGCGTTTTTTTTAAACCGGGTCTAAATAGGGGAGCTTAAAAGTGTTTTTTGTAGTAGTGAGAGGTTTGTAGTTCTTTATTTGCTCCTACAATAAGAAAAAAAATAGTTCATACGGATCGACATAGAAGCATCAGTTCAAGCAGGTTAGCAAAGTAGAAGTAGTAACACATCAGCACAACAAAAATAAAAACAACTTTAATTAATAAAAAACCCTATGTCAAACGGGTCAAGTCAATTGGGTGCAACAGCAAGGTAGCATACTAATAGTTGTTAAACACATCAACGCAATAAGTGAAAATAGTTTGGAAGATGATATCTTGTGTTATTATTTGTATATGCTACAAATGGTGGTCAAAATGGATTGGGACCTGTTGGGGGTTATCTTATTGTACACTAACCTGCAGGTTGATTTGGTAAAAAGTGTTCAGAATCTCGGTGTGCAGCTGGATATAATAACCATCAGCTACTATTATTGTAATTGTACTATATATCAATTGGCGTAAGCAATCAAGCAATTTATCGTGAAATTTTGAAGGGCTGTTTTGTAATTTTGATTAAAAAATGTGAGATTTTAAAATACCACGAGTTGGTGTAATTGAGGACAACACATAGTCACAGATACCAATTAGTCTCCTACCCTCTTTCTCTCTCTCTCTCTCACACACACACTTTTCCAACCTTTCCCTTTGTTTTTTTTTTCTTTCACAGCTTTCAATTAGCAGATTACTCACTTCGTTTATCATAAAATTTGCTTTTAACTATTTTTTGTAAATGATACATCAACCTACTAATCAACCAAGGCGATGAAAATATTGATCTGCGTCTAAGGTTTGCGAGTTAAACTCGGCCCGTAACTCGACGGGGCAACTCACTTTTTTTGCAGGCTTGGCGGTGTTATAACCCCTTTCTCAGCCATCATCTTCTTCGGCCACCTCCATTTGCGACGGGAACGACGATGAAGGCCTGCGTGATGTTGTTGCTTTGAAACCGAGGGCGAGATAAAGAGATAGAAACAGAGAGTGAAAATTAAGGACCAATGGTGAAAAGGTACGACACTCCGGTGAAGTCCCGACCGGGAGGTTGTGACATGGTGGGAGCAACGATGAAGAAGGATAAAGAGAGGAGATGAATAAGTGTGCAGTTAAATGTGAGCTGCTCAAGAAAAGTAAAGTAGTAAACTATTTTATTATAATTTGTTTATTCTTAAATAATATTTAATACTGAATACAATTTGTTTAATGCAAAGTATGGTTTATAATTATTATTTTTCAGGCTTAGATGAAATTAGATAAAATTATGAAATATGAATTTTTCTATATTTTTATTCATCATAATAATTATGTACTCTATATTCTAAACTTATATTTATCTTTTACATGTAGATATGTTACTGTAATTTTATTTTCTGGACTTAGAAATTATAATTTTCTAATTTTATATCTAAATCTTCTATTTTCGAGGAAAGGTTGAATACTTCTAGAACGTATAAGATAGGTTATTTCACTAACATATGACGAAACTCAAAATGTAAAACTTGATTAAAGATGCTACTGTATTAAATTTAAAGTTTATAAAAATTGATACTTTGTTAATATATATTTTCATACAAATGAGGAATCTACGTATTAAATCAAGATAGCTAACTTAACGAGTGCAAACTCTACTTCGAGTAAGGTTGCGTTCTCCATTGAAGAAATTTCCTCCAAGATATAACAAAAGACATTCATGTACAATGTATCATTTTTTAAAAACCATATTTTTATTAAATAAATTTTTAGAATTTTGAAATATTTATCTAATTTTTTTCCATAAAAAATTAAATAAAAAAACATTATTTTTCTTGCGCATATGCGCGGGCAATATAAAGTCTCGTTGGGCATCATTCAAGCAATCAAGTGAAAATAGTTTGGAAGATGATATCTGGTGTTATCAAGCATGGTGGTTAAAATCAGAAATGATTGAAGACCTTGAGCAACAAAGATTTATATTTTATAGTTTTATCAAGGTCAACTATGTCATCATGGACAATTGAAAAGCCAACAATTTCTTAACACATGACGAACTATGTCATCATCGACAATTGATAAGATTAGAGGTACTTACAATTTTTCTTGCCGTGTCATCATAAGTATCGACATATGCACGTCCTTCTGTTCTTTTACGTGTACGTTCAAAAAAGGGGGAGAAGGTTCTAGAGGCTTAAGCTGAGTCTGTCCAAGCTGAAGCCTTGTTACTACTAGCTAAGGGAGCAGATGAGATTGAGGGGGAGAAAGAAATGGAGATAGAAACTAAAACCGAGCTGGCTGAAAAGGCTAAAGGAAAGAGACCTGTAGTAGTCAGCTCATATGATTCAGAACCCCCCAAGCAGAAAAAAAGGAAAATGATTCTTAGTGAATCATCCTCAGATGAAGACTCTGCAGACAAGATGACATTACAAGAAAGAACTTCTATGTTGGCAGTAAGAAGGATGGAACAAGAGGATTCTGACCAGCTTGGGATGTCAATCAATGAACTAAGAAGAAGTCAAATGAACGTACAAGCTGAGTTAGTACATGATAAAGAAGCAAGGGAACAGGCGTGGGCTGAATAGATCAGAAAGTAGAATGATGAACTAGCAAAACTCAGACTGCCTATAGTGCCTAAGGAGGAAGAAGTAGAAGAGCTTCATGTTGGGAACCAACAAGAGGAGGAAGATATAACTCAGTGTTATACAAGGACCTACTTCTCTTCTTAAAATCAAATCACTCAAGTTAAGCTTAGTCCAATAGATAGTTATTCTGGAGTTCATCTTAAGAATTGGTGAAACACCTTCCCTGGAGCTGAATCAACTTCACAGACTGGGATATGAAGAATGGAAGCAGGTGGCCATACTTATTAAGCAGATGGAAAAGTCCTCTACTATAAATAAGGTAAAAGATGAAATACTAAGGCTGCTTGCAAGAGCTGATGCAATGAAAATCACTACCAGATCTAATATAGCTACCCTACTGACTTCTTTTCACAAAGTTGGGAAGAAAAGATCATCAAAGCCAGCTGGATTAGCAAAAGCAGACAAGTACAGTTTTGATCTTCCTGAAGGCATGGAATTTAAAGAAAATACTTATGTGGAAAAGCATCAGAAATGATTCATGTACTTGGACAGAAATAGTGAACAATTTTTCTAGTCTGATGCAAATATATATACATGTGGGGTATCTCAAGTGTTTGCTATGAGACTACTAGTGGCAAAGACTGAACAGAATGCAAGGTTCAGGTACAGACTGAACAGAGCAATAAGATCACAAAAGGATCAGCTTCAACACTTGCCGAATCTGCAAGAACTTCTTGAAGAAATCAATAAGGAGATTAAGAAGTTTGAAGAGCTGCATCCCAAATAGATTAGTTCTATTTATAATTATTAGATTAGTTCTAATAAGTTGTAAGCACTAAGTGTGCATGATCTTAGTGATCAAAATTTTGTACTCTCATATGTTCAATGAATACAAATATTTGTTTGATATGAACAACTGTTTATGATATGTTCATAATTATTAGTCTGATTAGTTCAGCTTGAATGAATAACTGATTGTTTCTTATTCATTAATATGATTGGTTGGTTTGTTCAACTTGTAATTGATAAGTTCAATTGATAATTGATAAGTTTAATTAATATTTGATAAGTTCAAAATTAAAATCTTAGTAAGTTTAAGATTTAACACATAATTCTGTTAAACAAACTTAAGAACTGTTTGATGGTTTTGTCATCATCAAATAGGGGGAGTTTGTTGGTCAAATGATCTCATTAGTTGAAATTTGATGAGACAAAGTTAAGTTTGTAAGATGTGTTCTAAATATAACTTAAACAGAATTATGAGGCTTGATCAGACTCAGCACTTATAGTGTTTCAGACTCAGCACAAGCTGAATATAAGCTGACCATATATTCGATCAGCTTGGACTATATCTTAGTAAGATTATCAATGTGTTTGATAAGGTGTGCGTGTTACCTAAGATATATGTTGACTATTCAGCTTGATGCGTTTCGAGATGAGTGACTTAGCGTATAGACTGAGTCAGCTCAATAGAGTTTCCAAGTAAGTTCTAGCTAACTCTTATGACTTCTAAGGATGAGTTAATCATTATACGTGGTAGTACATGTTTGTTTTAAGGTTTTTTCTCGAAGAACTCAGCTTGATGAGTTTAAAGCTGAGTAACTCAGTCCGACTAAAAAAATCAGTTTAAGAGAATTTAAATATGTTTTAAATTCCTGTTATCTCTCTATATCTACGGCATGGATAAGAAGATTCCAGAATCAAGATTGAAGATTGAAGACTAAAGATAAGAAGATTCAAGATTTCAAGATTCCGGATTATCCTTTAGTTTGTTAGCAGATTAGGATAAGTTCTAGTTTGTTAGGATCCGTACGAACAGGATTATAAATACTTATCATCCTGATAAGTTTTGAGGTACGACTACGACTACCATTCAACGAGTTAAAGAGACAAACTCAGTTTCACCTCAATATTGATCGTATGTGTTACGAGTCTTGATTCACTGTTTGTCAGTTCAACGTGATCAAGATACTCACAGATTGCCAAGCTATTCGTGTGTTCGAATATTCATATTAGTTGTGAAATTGGTAAGTTTTCAATAAGTGATTAAATCTTGTTTAGAGAGTCGTCTGGTATCTATAATCATAAGTTGATTATAGATAGCAAAGTTTGAAAGATTGAGAGATTTACATTAGGTGTTTACATATCAAGTGTTGATTACCTGATAGAGTATGTAATCATCTTCTTATTAATGAAAAGCAAAGCATTCGACTGTGGTTTAATTTACTATGTGTAACACTTTATTTTGATTTGTTCAATTTCCGCAGAAAGTGTATTCAACCCCCCTTCTACACATCTGTTGCTTTTTGTTATTCTCACCAAGGGACCAACACAACCCTTGAATGATGTACCCAAGTCCCAACCTTCTCAAGCTGACTTGGATAATTTACTAGAAATTCTTTAAAGGTCAGTTTGACACGTTGCACCTTAAGAGAAGACAAACAAAGAAGCATATGTTGCAGATTCTAGACTCTCTGGATGAAGAGGTGCGGAGGTTAAAATCTGCGGTTGCTACCCTATCCCAAAAATAGACTTCAAACCCTATTGATGATGACAAAAAGGGGGAGAAGGTTCAAGAGGCTGAAGTTGAGTCTGTCCAAGCTGAAGCCTTGTTACTACTAGCTATGGGAGCAGATGAGATTGATGGGGAGAAAGAAATGGAGATAGAAACTAAAACCGAGCTGGCTGAAAAGGCTAAAGGAAAGAGACCTGTAGTAGTCAGCTCAGATGATTCAGAACCCCCCAAGCAGAAAAGAAGGAAAATGATTCTTAGTAAATTAGCCTCAGATGAAGACTCTGCAGACAATATGACATTACAAGAAAGAAATTCTTTGTTGGCAGTAGGAAGGATGGAACAAGAGGATTCTGACCAGCTTGGGATGTCAATCAATGAACTAAGAAGAAGTCAAATGAACATACAAGCTGAGTTAGTACATGAGAAAGAAGCAAGGGAACAGGCGTGGGCTGAATAGATCAGAAAGCAGAATGAGGAACTAGCAAAACTCAGACTGCTCTATAGTGCCTAAAGAGGAAGAAGTAGAAGAGCTTCATGTTGGGAACCAACAAGAGGAGGAAGATATAACTTAGTGTTATACAAGGACCTACTTCTCTTCTTAAAATCAAATCACTCAAGTTGACCTCAGTCCAATGCATAGTTATTCTGGAGTTCATCTAAAAAAATGGTGAAACACCTTCCCTGGAGCTGAATCAACTTCACAGACTGTGATATGAAGAATGAAAGCAGGTAGCCATACTTATTAAGCAGATCGAAAAGTCCTCTACTATAAATCGGTTAAAAGATGAAATACTAAGGCTGCTTGCAAGAGCTGATGCAATGGAAATCACTCCAAGATCTAAGATAGCTACCCTACTGACTTCTTTTCACAAAGTTGGGAAGAAAAGATCATCAAAGCCAGCTGGATTAGCAAAAGCAGACAAGTATAGTCTTGTTGCCTCAGAAAGGATTCATGTACTTGGACAGAAATTGAGAACAGTGCTTCCAGTCTGATGCAAATATATATACATATGGGGTATCTCAAGTGTTTGCTTTGAGACTACTAGTGGCAAAGACTGAGCAGAATGCAAGGTTCAGGTACAGACTGAACAGAGCAATAAGATCACAAAAGGATCAGCTTCAACACTTGCCAAATCTGCAAGAACTTCTTGAAGAAATCAATAAGGAGATTAATGAGTTTGAAGAGATGCATCCTGGATAGATTAGATCTATGTATAATTATTAGATTAGTTCTAATAAGTTGTAAGCACTAAGTGTGCATGATGTTAGTGATCAAAATTTTGTACTCTGATATGTTTAATGAATACAAATATTTGTTTGATATGTTCAAGTGTTTATGATATGTTCATAATTATTAGTCTGATTAGTTCAGCTTGAATGAATAACTAATTATTTCTTATTCATTAATATGATTGGTTGGTTTGTTCAACTTGTAATTGATAAGTTCAATTGATAATTGATAAGTTCAATTAATATTTGATAAGTTCAAAATTAAAATCTTAGTATGTTTAAGATTTAATACATAATTTTGTTAAACAAACTTAAGAATTGTTTGATGGTTTTGTCATCATCAAACAGGGTGAGTTTGTTGGTCAAATGGTCTCATCAGTTGAAATTTGATGAGACAAAGTTAAGTTTGAATGAATAACTAATTATTTCTTATTCATTAATATGATTGGTTGGTTTGTTCAACTTGTAATTGATAAGTTCAATTGATAATTGATAAGTTCAATTAATATTTGATAAGTTCAAAATTAAAATCTTAGTATGTTTAAGATTTAATACATAATTTTGTTAAACAAACTTAAGAACTGTTTGATGGTTTTGTCATCATCAAACAGGGTGAGTTTGTTGGTCAAATGGTCTCATCAGTTGAAATTTGATGAGACAAAGTTAAGTTTGTAAGATGTCTTCTAAATATAACTTAAACAAAATTATGAGGCTTGATCAGACTGAGCACTTATAGTGTTTCAGACTCACCACAAGCTGAATATAAGTTGAGCATATATTCGATCAGCTTGGACTATATCTTAGTAAGATTATCAATGTTTTTGATAAGGTGTGCGTGTCACCTAAGATATATGTTGAGTATTCAGCTTGATGCGTTTCGAGCTAAGTGACTTAACGTATAGACTGAGTCAGCTCAATAGAGTTTCTAAGTAAGTTCTAGCTAACTCTTATGACTTCTAAGGATGAGTTAATCATTATACGTGGTAGTACATGTTGTTTTCGGGTTTTTTCTCGAAGAACTCAGCTTGATGAGTTTAAAGCTGAGTAACTCAGTCCGACTAAAGAAATCAGTTTAAGAGAATTTAAATATGTTTTAAATTCCTTTTATCTCTCTATATCTACTGCATGGATAAGAAGATTCCAGAATCAAGATTGAAGATTGAAGACTAAAGATAAGAAGATTCAAGATTTCAAGATTCTGGATTATCCTTTAGTTTGTTAGCAGATTAGGATAAGTTCTAGTTTGTTAGGATCCGTACGAACAGGATTATAAATACTTATCATCCTGATAAGTTTTGAGGTACGACTACGACTACCATTCAACGAGTTAAAGAGACAAACTCAGTTTCACCTCAATATTGATCGTATGTGTTACGAGTCTTGATTCACTGTTTGTCAGTTCAACGTGATCAAGATACTCACAGATTGCCAAGCTATTCGTGTGTTCGAATATTCATATTAGTTGTGAAATTGGTAAGTTTTCAATAAGTGATTAAATCTTGTTTAGAGAGTCGTCTGGTATCTATAATCATAAGTTGATTATAGATAGCAAAGTTTGAAAGATTGAGAGATTTACATTAGGTGTTTACATATCAAGTGTTTCTTACTTGATAGAGTCTGTAATTATCTTCTTATTAATGAAAGCTAAGCATTCGATTGTTTGTGGATTGATGTGTGTTAACACTTTTTATTGATTTGTTCAATTTTCCGCAGAAAGTGTATTCAACCCCCCTTCTATACATTACTTGCTTGTTGATACTCTCACCAAGGGACCAACACAAACTCATTGAATTTGGCTCGTGATTGTTCAAAATCCGTATTCAAAATCGAAGATCAAAGTCGGAATTATTGTTTCAGCGTCGAAGGTACTGTTCATCCATTTAATGGAGTGTTCTCAATCTGATTTCAACCAATTGGTGTTCATTTATTGAAGATAAAGTAGTAAAGGTAAATTTCGATCTGATCTGTACTGATTTTATCGAGAAAATGAAGATTAATCCTGTTTGATGGTAATATGTTTTTACGAGTTCAATGTTTGAAGATCGATTCATCTCTGATTTCAACCAATTGGTGTTCATTTATTGAAGATAAAGTAGTAAAGGTAAATTTCGATCTGATCTGTACTGATTTTATCGAGAAAATGAAGATTAATCATGTTTGATGGTAATCTGTTTTTATGAGTTCAGTGTTTGAAGATCGATTCATCTCTGATTCGATTTGGTTTCAATTGGATACTATTTATTAGCTGTTATCAAGTTAATTGCAATTAAGAATTTCCCAAGTGAAGGTCATTCGACCGTGTTCTTAACTACAATCTGGTTCGATTATCACTAAATGTTCTGAAATTTCGAAGGGTTGATTAATTCGATTATCTCACAAGGATTGTTTATTCATTTATCTCACAAGTATTGGTTATTTGATTATCTCACAAGTACTAGTTATTCGATTATCTCACAAGTGCTGAACATTCGATTATCTTCTAGTAACTATACATTCGATTCTGAAGTGTTACTCTGTTGAAATTTCGAGAAATTTATAAGTGTTGTGATTCGATTGTGACTCATTCAAGTATACTCAGTTACCTTATACTTCAAGAAGACAAGATATCCTACTAAGTGTTGATCATTCGATTATCTCATATAATTGAATCCTTTGGAACTTGAACCTTGAACTCATTTGATTTTGAGAACAAAATCGAACAAACCCAAAATCGAATTAAATCAAACTTGAACCAAGTCAAACTCATATTCACCATTCGATTGAAAGTTAACCGAACTCATTTGAACAAGTGAAAGTCCATTCGACTCTGAGATCTTCAATGGATTTTACCTAAGGACATCAAAATCGAATTGACTCTTATTCGACTTTGACAAGAACAGTTTCCGAACAATCACTCAAAATTTAACAAGTCAACGATCTATTTATAATCAAGTGCAACAATTTCAGGATCGAATAAAATAATTTCCATTGGGACCGACACCAAACCTCCTGTTCTATTCAGAAATGATTACCTCGTGTGGAAAGGAAGGTTTATGAACTTCCTTGACCACAATGTGGAGTATGGTGCTGACATGATCGACTACTTCTTCAAGGGTAATAGAAAATTTGAGAAAGTCATAGAAGAAAAACTCAACAACAATCCTCCTATTCATGAAGACCGAAGAGAAAAGTCGTTTAAAGAGCTGACTGTAGGGGAGAAAGAACGGAAGAAGGCAGAGAGATTAGCCAAATATTATCTCAAAGAAGGCCTATCATCTGATATGTACACAAAGGCTTGCAACGGCTAAGGAAATTTAGGATGAAATTAAAAAACAGCTTCAAGGTACTGATCAAGGAGAATACATAAAAACAACTCAATTACTTAACAGCTTCCATGACTTCACAGCTCGTGAGAATGATTCTCTTGATGAAACGTACAGCCGATTTTGCAAACTGTAGAATGAGCTGAGATCCAATAAGATACCTCGGTCTGATCTCGATCTTAAATGTGTTTTCCTTAAGGCTCTTGGTTTGGAGTGGAAAGAGCACGTAAAACTGTACAAACACATTAACAAAGATCTAACCATGGTAACTTACCACAATTTCTTTGAGGATCTCAACCAGTACCAGGATGAAGTCTCCAAGTCTCTGCCAAGACAATCTAATTCTAATCCTCTTGCACTAGTTACTACCGACCGACATTCCAAAGAATCTTCCTCAGGGGTATAAATATCGAAGTACATGAACATTTCCCTCCTCCTCCTGGTCAATTCCAAATCTCTATTGCTGATATTATTCAAAGAAACATCCAAGAAGAAGCTGCAGAGAAAGCAAAACAAGATGCTAAATGGCCACTGCCACCTAATTATGTGACGAAGGCTTAGACATCAACAATATGTTTACCAGAATAGCCATGCGTCAACCGATATGGAAAAGGTACTTCGTAAATGCTACTCATCTTGAAGACTGGATACCAAACATTTACAGCAACGAAGTTACCGAGCTCACACCTCCAGAGCTAAGGGGTCTAGATGAACAACAGAAAAGAAGATATGAAAATATCTTAAATTAAACCAAGACCCTAAGGCACGTCGTCACTTCTGACTACCCAATTGTTTTGAAGTTCTGAACGTTTATACAGGGGTTTCTTTTCAATACAAGTATGCAATCTTTGAGGTAAAGCGAGCTCAAGGAGAAAAGATTCAACTGAATGAAGCCGATCTGAGACATGTGAAATTCACGACATCACTTTCATATATGACACACTGTCTCGGAAGCAAGGCAAAACTCCACATGAACAATTTGGGAGATCTCAACTAATGCGGTACATGAGAAACTTTATAAGTTTTGTTGAAGATCATGACTTGCAGCTTGGTGCAGAAAATAACTATCTCAAGGTCAATCTTCTGAAGCCTAACTATAATCATCCAGATGTTGATCAATTGGAAGAATTGACTACAATCTATGAAAGCCTTCCGAACTATAAAGGAGATAGAGGTGTCGTCTTTCACAACGAAAAGAAATAGAAAATATTCGTAAGGATGGATAAGTGTATGGCCTACTCATATGGCACCTTAAAACTTCTACACTATGCTCTGTATGAAAAGGTGTGGGCTGCTCGCAATGAACTATCTGAAGAGTATCAAAGACAAGCCTTCAGATCAATCGAGCAAATGAAAAACACTTTGGAGAATAGGAAACAGATGAGGCATTGGCAAGTGGCACTCGGGATTCGCAACAAGTCTAGACATGATGTTTAATTATTTATTTCTTGTTGTGAATCATTGAACACCTCACTTAGGGGGAGATTGTTAGACTTGTAAAGTGAGGGTGCAAATATGATAATCTTGTAAACTTAGGCAAAGCCTAAAATAGGCTTTGCCTTCTCAATGAAATATAAGTTTTGCAACATATTTACTTTCACCTTTATGTGTGTGTTTTCCGTTTGCTCTCGGCTCTCTCTCTAAACCGAATACACAACACACACATTCATACACAAGCATTGCTTCATCCGTAGAATTACGGGACCATCCGTTTTTTTCTCTCTTCTATTTCTGATAAATAACCCCATCTTCCTCATCATTCATACCTTTTGCCAACTTAAATATTTCTCTCCTCTACACATATACACACACTTAATCTTCCAACTTATATATTTTTTAAGTTTGGTGATTGTTGAAGTTGTTTATACATATTGTGATATTTATACAACTCTTCAAGATCAAGCAAAAGGGAAGCAAGAAAAGTTCTTTGAGTGATATACTTAGTGTTCATATTTTCTTGTATTGAGAGATTTATAGTTCATACACCATTGTTGGTGTTCTTGGTGTTCTTGGTGAGGTGTTCTTGAGTAAAAAACACTTTGATCTTTTGGTGTGTTTGACTATTCCTTACTTTGTTTGTTTGGGAGTTTTGAGTTCTTGGTGAAGAACTTGAGTTTTCTTCTTTGTGAAGAAAAAGGTGTGTTCTTGGTGAAGAACACTTTGAAGATCTTGGATTAGATCTTTTGGTGGTTGTCATCTACCCTCAAAGCTGATTGTATTCGGTGATCTTTTCCATGCTAAGAGATAGTTGCACGTGGTGCTAGTGGAGATCTTAACGGAGGTCAAGGCGTGGATGTAGGTTGGAGTTCAACCGAACCACGATAAAAATTCCGGTGTCGTCTCTCTAACCCTATACCTCTTTCATTCTTGCATTTGCTTACTTGCATTACATTCTTGCATATTTACATTACACTTTTTTATTTACGTTTTTATTATTCTTGCACTTGTATTTATTTACATTCAAGTCATTTACATTTCCGTCAATACTATATCTATACATGCGTATTTATAAATATACGCATTTATATATCTATACTTATATACATACTATTATATATATATCCATACATATAAATATAAATATATATATATATATATATATATATATATATATATATATATATCTATATATATCTATATATATATATTTATATATATTTATATATATATATATATATATATATATATATATATATCTATATATATATTTATATATATATATATATATATATATATACTTTTCGCATCTTTACAATTATGAACATTTATATACTTTCCGCATTTTTACATTTCTGCATTTACTAACAAGAATTTATTTATTTCGGTATTATTTATGTAATCATATAAATATTCAAAAAATTTGACATAGAAACTATTCAACCCCCCTAGTTCTAGTTTCTACATATATATTTAAAAATTGTAAATTTATATATACCTTGATTTAATCTATATAGTTGTCTTCCATCTTTAACACACACAATCAAACACATGATATACATACACAAATATATATATATATATATATATATATATATATATATATATATATATATATAACTGTCTTCTATATTAGATTCATGCAAGTGTTAAAAAAGTTATATTGCCTAAATATTTTCTTATTTAATGTTAACGACATTGAAACCATCTCCTAATGGCCTGGTGGGTAAGGCACTTGCTCCCCATAGGGGAGGTCAAGGGTTCAAGTCCCACTAGGTTTCAATTAGGGATGGCCACGGGGATGCTTCCGAAACGGCCATGGGTAAAACCGGTTAGACCGCGTACATCTGAGTCAAAAAGGCTCGGCGCCCCGGGAGGAGCCCTAACCGGGAAAACTCCTTTTAAAAGAAAAGAATGTTAACTACATTGAATGTGTGTGTGATACACGAGTTGGCATAAATAATTATACATATTAAACATTAGCAATATGACATTACATACGTATAAAAAGCGAGAGAAATGACAATGAAAACATTGATGCCGGAAAATGGCGTATATGATTATCGAAGAGTCATGACTTTAATGACTGTACAAGCCATCGATCATTATTTATACAATTAGGCTAACTAATATTTAGTTTTGATTGGTTATAATTAAAATTAAATTTTAAGTAATTATAACATATTTCCAGATCACAAAACTAAAAATTTGGCTAAACATGTTATTTCAAAATGTTACAAAGGGTAAATACATTATTGTAAATTAGGATGGACAATTACATATTTTAATGTTTATAGTTAAATATAAAATTCTTCCTAATAATTTTGATTCAAATATAACAAAAAGTGGAATTCAATTTTAACAAGAAAAGTCAAAATATTATTGTATCTAAATCGTTGACTAAAATCGTCTATATTAGTATTTTATTAACATTTGAAGCAAATATTTATTTTATAATTATATTATATATTATCTCCTAGAAATTTATTTAATAAATCAACTTTAAATTTAAAATATGACCGGTAAAAATTGAAGTATAGTTTTGACTTTTCTAAGTCAAAATTGAATTCAATATTAAATCTAATTTGAATAAATTATATAAGTGATATTTTATATGTATCCTTGTTAAATATTGAACTATGGTATTTGTCCACTCTAATTTACAAATATCATGATTACTAAAATTTGTAGTTTTAACAATGTAAAATATTTTCTAAATATTCAAAATTCTACTTAAATATAATGAATACAAAGTAGACCTTGCTGCTCTTAATTGTTCCAATAATCATCTATGCATTGTAAAATAAATACTATAACATCTCTTCATTTGATGATAACCACATGTTTCTTCCTTTATATCTATGCTCTCCCTCGTGTCAACGTTTCTACCGCTAGTTTGGATGATGTCATAGGTCCTAATTATTTCAATTCTTATTCATTTCACACTTTATAATTATTTTCTTTTTATTAAATTTAATGTTTATTGTTTTAAATGTAATCCGTCTATTGCATTTGTATGTAATGTAGTAATATAATATGAAAAATATAGCGATGATCCTCAGAGCAATCTTTCTCAATTGTTGAATCTAAACCTCAAAAATAAAACATAATTTAAATGTTTTTTCATTCCAATATGTCATAAGTTAAAATTTTTGATAGGTTGTATGTAATATCATTTATTAATATTATTATAATTTCATTTTTTGTAATTACGTTACATAAATAGATTTTAAAAATAAAGACATTTTTCACTTCAATGGAATTGTTAGTACATTTATTTAAAACAAAGTAAAATATCCTATATAAAATAGTTAAATTAACAATCTACTCGGTGTTTAAAACAAAAATATCTAATATGATAAGATAAAGTTAATGTTTCCCTTTATGAAATATCATGGGAAAATATCACCACATATTCCAAGGGATATGTGTTTCATGAAATCATAACATCATAATACCTTTAATCAAAAATTTTGAAATACAAAGTTACATGAAAAGATGAGAAACACAATAAATATAGCAAACACAAGGGATATTTTCATTTTGACTTCCATTTTTTGTTGCTCATACAAATGAATTGTTCTCATGTTTGGCATATTTATATATGCTCAAAGGAGTATATCATGTGATTATGACTGTATTAACGTTACTCTCTTTCATTAATGAGATTTGAATGAATCATTAAATTTTAAACATATATATATATATATATATATATATATATATATATATATATATATATATATATATATATATATATATATATATATATATATATATATATATTATTTAATTTGAATAGTTTTCTTCCTTCTTTGACATACATACTATACACACATTTTCATACACATGTAAACATTGTTTTATTAATTTTATATTTTCTCATTAATAATTTGTCTATATATCATTAAATTGTAAATCTATAAATCTTGACTTAAAAAGTTATATTGCTTACATATTTTCTTATTTGATGTTAACTACATTGAATGTGTGTGTGATACACGAGTGGGTATAAAAAATTATACATATTAAACATTAGTATTTTATTACCATGTGAACATAATATTATTTTATAATTATATTATATATTATATCCTAGAAATTCATTTAATAAATCAACTATAATTATAATATATGACTTGTAAAAATTGAAGTACAGTTTTGACTTTTTTAAGTCAAAGTTGGATTCAATATTAAATCTAATTTGAATAATTTTTTTAGAGATATTTCATATATACCTTGTTAAACATTAAACTATGGTATTTTTTCACTCTAATTACAAATATCATAATGACCAAAATTTGTAGTTTTAAAATTATATCTAAATATTCAAAATTATTTTTAAATATAATGAATACAAAGTAGACCTTGCTACTCTTTATTGTTCCAATAATGACCTATGTGTTGTAAAATAAATACAATAACGTCTCTTCGTATGATGATAACCACATGTTTCTTCCGTCACATCTATGCTCTTCCTCGCATCAACGTTTCTACCGCTAGTTTGAGTGATGTCGTCTTATGTCCTAATTTTTCCATTTCTCATTCATTTCACAATCTATAATTATTTATCTTCGTATTAAAAGTTAATGTTTATTTTTTTAATGTAATCTGTCTATTGCACTTGTATGTAATGTAGTAATATAACATTAAATGCTTTAGAGGACTAGAATTGCTATTACTTCTTATTTTGTCTACATATTTTATCATTTAATTTTACTCTAGACTAAATGCCAATGTGACACACAGGTTTATTTAAAAAATGATAGACATTAAACATTAATAATAAAATATTAAAAAGTTATAAAATACGAAACTAATGAGAATTTAAAAAGGAGACGATAGTCGGTGTAGGTTAACAAGGGCCAAAGCAGCGATCATTGTAGAGATGTGGTTTCATTATATTAACATACATGATTATATTTTTTTGTACAAGCCCTAATTGCTATTTAAACAATTAGGGACATTGAGATCAAGTGTGTGTTGGTTAGAACTAAAAATAATATAAAATTATTATAGCATATTTTAAAACTAGAAAATTAAAAATTTGCTTAAATAAGATATTTTAAAAAGTTATAAAGGGTAAAACTGGTATTTGTAAATTAGGGTGTGCAAATACGATATTTTAATGTTTAAGAATAAGTTATAATAGATTGTTCCTAATGATTTTGATACAAAATTAACTCAAAATTGAATTCAATTATAACCAAGAAATTCCAAATATTATTGTATCTAAATCATTGTCTGAAATTATATTTTAGATTATATTCATGTTAGTATTTTATTAATACTAGAAGCAGGAATTGTATTTTAGATTATATTCATGTTAGTATTTTATTAAGGGCAAACTGCACCATAATACAACGAACTTATACTAAGCTACCAATGTATACAACGTACTTTAAAATTTTAAAAAAACTACAACAAACTTGCTTATAACCCCCCATTCTATGCAAGTTGTAACCTGCTATGCAAGTTACAGGTCACTTCTTATTTATTTACTGAATTTTATTTATTTTTATTATATTCATCATCTTTGTTCTTAATATTCAAGAACATTCAAACCTTCAAGAACAACTTCAATAACATTCAAACCTAAATAAATCGTATTATAATCAAGAAGATGAAGATGAACTTTAAACATAAATTACACATTCAAATCGTATGGAAGAAATTATAATCAAGAATACATTTGAACCATGAGATTCTCAAATCAAACCCAGTCATAAAAACCCTAACCCCAAAGATTTTGAATCTAGAAACCAAAGATTTCGAATCTGGAAACCCCAATCTCGGCGGCAGTTGTGGTGGTTCAAAATATATCGGAAAAACTTACATTTGAATCACGAGATTCTGAAATCAAACCCAATCTTGAAGAAGGCGACGGCGATTGTGGTAGTTTAAAGTGGAAAGCGAAGCAGGAAACCCTAATTTTGAAGAAGACGACGACAACTGTTCTTGAAGAAGACGAAGTTTTAGAGCCCTAAATCTCGAAGGGGACGGCGGAAACCCTAATCTCGAAACCCTAATCTTGAAGCAGGAAACCCTAATCTCGAACACGAGCGACGATTGTGAACGATAGTTGAAAACCCACATGCGATGGTGGTTGAAAACCCACACGATGGTCGTGGTTTGCTGCAGTGGCGGCGGAGACGGCGGCGGTGGTGGTTTGCTGCAGTGGCGACGTGTTCGCCTTACAGATCAGATCTTTTGCCTATTTGAGTTTGTTGTTTAAGTTTGGATTTATGAATCATTGGTTCAGTAGTTCAAAGAGTGACGAAGATACCATATTTCATTCTTCTTTTTCCAGATTTTTGTAATTTAAAATTAAAAAAATTGTAAAATAAAGGAAATTACCGGTTAGCAAACAAGTAACCTTCTATAGGAGGTCATCTTGTATACATTGGTAACATTATGTAAGTTTCTTGTATTTTTTTAAAGATTTTAAAGTTGATTGTATATATTGGTAGCTTAGTGAAAGTTCATTGTATTTTGGAGCAGTTTGCCCTTTTATTAATTCTAGAAGCACATATTAATAATTTATAAGTATATTATATATTATAATATCATATTACGTTAATTTCTTAATAGGGCCACAATTATTACGTTATATATTACATTAATCTAAATTAGCTATACAGTTTGATCCACTTTTATTATATCCAATCTTAGTAAATATATTATGGGTAAAAATGTTATTTGGTTAAATAAAGGAATCGTTTGTAACATTAATTTGGCGATCTTTATTAAAAAAATCCAAAAAAATTTATTACTTTTAAGAACTAGACAGGAAACAAGTTTAAGGAGTAAAATGGTATTTTTGCATCCACTTATGGGGATTTTAATGTTTCTCAAATAGGGATTGTGACTATTATTTCGCAACCGTAAGAACGTAACTTGTTTTTACGTAAGTATAAGCCGTATAGACCAAAAGTGATAACTTGAAACTTAATTAACATATGGCGTATAAACATACGAACAAACAACAAAATACCTTACGTACTAAGTCATGTATTTTGTAATACACACTAAGTCAAATAAAACCACAACAACTTCACAATTAAATATATATGATATAAAAGATTGTTTATTGATTATGAATATTCATTGGTAATTTCATTTTATCAAGTATTCTTGTTTGCTAGCACTCGAAGAGGCAAAAACATTCAACATCTAAAATGCATTGCCAGAATGTGGTTGTATTATGTCGCTTGCGGCATGAAATACCACAATCAATATATCCGCAATCGTCTAAGCGATGAACCTCAGAGCAATCTTTCTCAATTGTTGAATCTAAACCTGAAAAATAAAACATAATTTAAATGTTTTTTCATTCCAATATGTCATACTTAAGTTAAAATTTTTGGGAGGTTGTGTGTAATATCATTTATTAATATAATTATGATTTCATTTTTTGTAATTACGTTACAAAAATTAATAATTAAAAATAAAGACATTTTTCACTTCAAGGGAAATAAAATATCCAATATAAAATAGTAAAATTAACAATCTACTCGGTGTTTAAAACAAAAATATCTAATATGATAAGACAAAGTTAATGTTTCTCTTTATGAAATGTCATGGCAAAATATCACCACATATTGCGAGGGATATGTGTTTCATCAAATCATAACATCATAATACCTTTGATAAAAAAAATTTGAAATACAAAGTTACCTGAAAAGATGAGAAACACAATGCATATAGCAAACACAAAGGATATTTTCATTTTGACTTCCATTTTTTGTTGCTCATACATATGAATTGTTCTCATGTTGGGCATATTTATATATGCTCCAAGGAATATATCATGCAGATGTGATTATGACTGTATTAACGTTACTCTCTTTCATTAATGAGATTTGAATGAATAATTAAATTAAATTCTATATATAAATATATATATATATATATATATATATATATATCTTATTTAATTTGATTAGTTTTCTTCCTTCTTTGACATACATACTATACACACATTTTAATTCACATGTAAACATTGTTTTATTAATTTTATATTTTCTCATTAATAATTTGTCTATATAAAAGCTGATAATTACGTAAATATCCTTACAAAACCCAATATTACTTCAATATCCTTGTAAAACCTTAAAACTCTCAAATATACCCAAATTACTATTTAAAATCAGTTATTTAATTTTTATATTAATAATTATTTATCTAATAACTTGAAAAGTACAAACTTCCTATAATACCCTTGACTCAAAACACAAACACGTGCATCATAAAAACTCATCTCCTCTCATGTACGTATTAGGGTTTATCATACGTAACACCTTCATATGTTCATCCCTTGATTCCCTTCGTTCGTATGTTTTCCATTCGCAGGTATTCTTTCACTAATATCCCCATATATTTCAAGTCTCGATATACCTTTTTTTGGCGTTAGCTCTTTTATTCCATTTTTCAAAGGTTCTCGTTCGCAGCTTGTATGTACTTTCCTCTCCATTTTTTTTGTATATTAATCGGAAGTTGTGCAAGTTTATCTGATCTCTTTTCCTTATTGATTTTAGCAATATATAATACCTAAATGCTAGTATTAATTAAATATGTGAAGATGAAGTTTATCAATTAAACGGATGCTCTCCAACTATGAACTGATACTCTCTAACTATTATTATCAATTCAAAACTCAAATGAATACAATTGATTCTTAGGAGAAGATGAAGAATCGGGGGTATGTCATTGCACCATCTCAAGAGATTGATGGTGTGTCTACTTTGGGTATATCACGATAATGATGAATGATTTTGGGGTTTTAGGGTTGGGATGTGATAGAATGATAGAGAGAAGCATGTGTTTGCGTTTTGAGTCAAGGGTATAATAGGAAGTTTGTATTTTTCAAGTTATTAGATGACTAATTATTAATATAAAAATTAAATAACTGATTTTAAATTGTAATTTGGGTATATTTGAGAGTTTTAAGGTTTTACAAGGATACTGAAGTAATATTGAGTTTTGTAAGGATATTTACGTAATTATCAGCTTTTATAAGGGCATATACAAAATTCTGCCTATCATTAAATTGTAAATCTATATATATCTTGACTTAAACTATATATATATATATATATATATATATATATATATATATATATATATATATATATATATATATATATATATATATAGACAAAAGTTCATGCGAGAACCATTGCTAGCGCGAGAACTATTAGAACCAATCTAAGCCATCCAATTCCCTCTCCTTCAATGTTATTGCCCACCCATGAATTCCTCAAATGCATCATGCCACACCCTATCCCTCCACGCTCTCCATCCATGATACTTCCCATATCTAAGGAACGGCTGAGATTGGTTCTCGCGGTTCTCGCATTAACCCTCCCCTATATATATATATATATATATATATATATATATATATATATATATATATATATATATATATATATATATATGTATATATATAGGGTATGGTTACATGTAGAACCACCCTTAAATATAGAACCTAAAGAACAAATCTCAGCCACTCAATACTTGATAAAAGGAAATTATCAATAAATATTCATAATCAATAAATAATCTTTTATATCATATATATTTAATTGTGAGGTTGTTGTGGTTTTAATTGATTAGTGTATGTTACAAAAGACATGACTTAGTACGTAAGGTATTTTGTCCTTTGTTCGTAAGTTTATACGCATATGTTAATTAAGTTTTAAGTTATCACTTTTGTTTTATACATCATATACTTATGTAAAAACAAGTTACGTTCTTACGGTTGCGAAATAATAGTCACAATCCCTATTTGAGAAACATTAAATTAACTCCCCATAAGTAGATGCGAAAATACCATTTTACTCCTTAAACTTAATTGTTTCAGTTCTAGCTCTTAAAAGTTATAAATGTGTTTTTTTTTTTAATAAAGATCACCAAATTAATGTAACAAATGATTCCTTGTATTTAATCATAGGACATTTTTACCCATAATATATTTATTAAGCTTGGATATAATAAAATTGGACCAAACAGTATAGCTGATTTAGATTAAGGGCAAAATCCGCGAAAAAACAACAAACTATGTCAATATTGTCATTGTAAGAAACCAACTTAATTTTCTACCTAAAAATACAATCAACTTACAAATTTGGTTTATTGTATACAATGGGTAACCTGATTACCAGGTTACATGTCATTGATTGTATACATGAACAAAATCATAAAGTTGATGGTATACAATGAACAAAATTTGAAATTTGTTTGTATTTTGGGGTATCAACTTTCTTTGATTTTTGGAAAGGTAGCCAGTAAGTTACCTATTGTCATAGGTAAGTTGCATACAATGAACCAAATTTGTAAGTTGTGTGTATTTTTAGGTAGAAAATAATGTTGGTTGCATACAATGACAATATTTGTATAGTTTGTTTTATTTTCGTGCAATTTGATTAATGTAATATATAATGTAATATTCTTCGCCCTGTTAAGAAATTAACGAATATGATATTATAATATATATGCTTATAAAAATATAAAAATCTGCTTCTAGTATTAATAAAATACTAACATGAATAAAATCTAAAATACAATTCCAGTCAATGATTTAGATACAATAATATTTTGACTTTTCTTGGTCATAATTGGATTCAGTTTTGAGTCCAATTTGTATCGAAATTATTAGGAAGAATTTCTTATATCTTATTCTTAAACATTAAAATATCGTATTTGCACACCCTAATTTATAAATAACATTTTTACCCTTTATAACTTTTTGAAATATCTTATTTAATCAAACTTTTAGTTTTCTAGTTTTAAACTATGTTATAATAATTTTATATTATTTTTAGTTCTAACCAATAAACACTTGATCTCAAAGTCCCTAAATGTCTAAATAGCGATTAGGGGTTGTACATGAAATATAATCATGTGTGTTCATATAATGAAACCAAATCTCTACAATCATCCCTACTCTAGCCCTTGTTAACCTACACCGATTATCGTCACCTTTTAAAATTTTCATTTATTTCATGTTCTATAACTTTTTAATATTTTTTTATTAATACTTAAAGTGTATAGTTTTTTAAACAAACTCGTGTGTCACATTGACATTTAGTCTAGAGTAACATTAAATGAAAAAATAAGTAGACAAAATTAGAAGGTAATAGCAATTTTAGTCTTCTAAAGCTGTTATATTACTACATTGCATACGAGTGCAATAGAAGGATTACATTAAAAACAATAAACATTAACTTTTAATAAAAAGATAAATAATTATAAAGTGTGAAATGAATGAGAATTGAAATAATTAGGACATATGTCGACATCACCTAAACTAGCGGTAGAAACGTTGACGCGAGGCAGAGCATTGATATAAAGGAAGAAACATGTGGTTATAATCAGACGAAGAGACGTTATTTTATTTATTTTACAACACATAGATGATTATTGGAACAATTAAGAGAAGCAAGGTCTACTTTATATTCATTACATTTAAGTAGAATTTTGAATATTTAGAAAATATTTTAAATTGTTAAAACTACAACTTTTGATAATTATGATATTTGTAAATTAGAGTGGACAAATACCATAGTTCAATGTTTAACAAGGGTACATATGAAATATCTCTTAAAAAATTTATTCAAATTAGATTTAATATTGAATCCAACTTTGACTTAGAAAAGTCAAAACTATACTTTAATTTTTACCCGTCATCTTTTATAATTAAAGTTGATTTATTAATGAATTTCTATGAGATAATATATAATATAATTATAAAATAATATTTGCTTCAAATGTTAATAAAATACTAATATAGATGATTTTAGTCAATGATTTAGATACAATAATATTTTGACTTTTATTGTTAAAATTGAATTCCGCTTTTTGTTATATTTGAATCAAAATTATTAGGAAGAATTTTATATTTAACCATTAAACATTAAAATATGTAATTGTCCGTCCTAATTTACAAATAATGTATTTACCCTTTATAACATTTCGGAATAACATGTTTAACCAAATTTTTTGGTTTTGTGATCTTGTGATATGTTATAATTACTTAAAATTTAATTATAATTATAACCAATCAAAAATAAAAATTAGTCAGCCTAATTGTATAAATAATGATTAATGGCTTGTACAGTCATTAAAGTTACGACACTTTTTGATAATCATATACACCATTTTCCGGCATTAAAGTTTTCATTGCCATTTTTCTCAGCTTTTTATACGTATGTAATTTCTTATTGCTAATGTTTAATATGTATCATTTTTATACCAACTCGTGTTTCACACACAGATTCAATGTAGTTAACATCAAATAATCAAATATGTGGTCAATATAACTTTTTAACACTTGCATGGATCAAATATAGAAGACAGTTATATATATATATATATATATATATATATATATATATATATATATATATATCTATGTATATATATAATATATTTGTGTATGTATATACATGTGTTTGATTTTGCATGTTAAAGATGGAAGACAACTATACAGATTAAATCAATATATATATATAGATTTACAATTTAATGATATATAGATAAATCATTAATGAGAAAATATAAAATTAATAAAGCAATATTTACATGTGCATGAAAATGTGTGTATAGTATGTATGTCAAAGAAGGAATAATATTCAAATTAAATAATATATATACATATATATATATATAAATTAACTTTTAATGATTCATTCAAACATCATTAATGAAAGAGTGTAACGTCAATACAATCATAATCACATCTGCATGATAAATTCCTTTGAGCATATATAAATATGCCAAACATGAGAACAATTCATATGTATCAGCAACAAAAAATGGAAATCAAAATGAAAATATCCCTTGTGTTTGCTATATGTATTGTGTTTCTCATTTTTTCAGGTAACTTTTTATTTCAAATTTTTTGATTAAATGTATTATAATGTTATGATTTCATGAAACACATATCCCTTGGAATATGTTGTGATATCTTGCCATGACATTTCATACAAGGAAACATTAACTTTGTTTTATTATATTAGATAATTTTATTTTAAGCACAAAGTAGATTGTTAATTTTACGATTTTATATAGGATATTTTTTATTTTGTTTTAAATAAATGTACTGACAAATCCCTTGAAGTGAAAATTTTCTTTATTTTTAATAATCAATTTATATAACATAATTACAAATATGAAATCATAATAATATTAACAAATGATGTTACATACAACCTCCCAAAATATTGAACTTAAGTATGACATATTGGAATGAGAAAGATTGCGGATATATTGATTGTGGTATTTCATGCCACAAACGACATAATACAATAGTATTTTGGCAATGCATTTTAGATGTTGAGTGTTATTGCCTCTTCGAGTGCTAGCAAACAACAATACCTGATAAAAGGAAATTATGAATGAATATTCATAATCAATAAATAATCTTTTATATCAATATATTTAAATATGAAGTTATTGTTGTTTTAATTGACTGAGTGTATGTTACAAAAGACATGACTTACTATGTAAGGTACTTTGTCCTTTGTTCATATGTTTATACGCCGTATGTTAATTAATTTTTAAGTCATCACTTTGGTCCATACGGTATATATTTATGTAAAAACAAGTTACGTTCTTACGGTTGCGAAATAATAGTCACAATCCCTATTTAAGAAACTTTAAACTCCCTAAGTTCTAAAGTCCATCAATGTGGATGAAGGTCTTTTAACTGGATGCAAAAATTCAATTTTATTCTTGAAACTTGTTTCATGTCTAGCTATTCATCAGGCTTTGTTATGATTCTTTCGGTTGTGGAGGTATTACCTTCCGTAGTAGAAGGAACTGCAAGAGTTAAAGTAGGAACAAAGGGTCCTACAGTAACAATCTTCAACATCTCCATGTCAAGAATGGATATGAAGAGATGAACCCTACTCTTCCAAAGAGAGAAGTTATCTGCATTGAACATATGGCATCTTGACAAAGACACATTGTTTAGAAAGTTGGTTGAAATAGCAGATGGAGAGGCCATTTGGTGGTGAGGGGTAGAAGCAATTGAAGAGTAAGAAAAACAGATCAAGATATTGATTATATAAATTGTTCTCATACTAGTTGTTGGTCCCAAATGGATACTAAAATAACAAATGTTTGTCAAAGGGGCGTTGAATACAAACTTTAGCCTTTTAAATTTAAAGACACGATGCTATACTTTTATATAATTCTTATTGATAAGAATCAAGAATTAGATTAACTAGATGAGGAAAATCTAAGTTCAGTCAAATGTGGCAACAAAAAGGTTCAATACATGAACCAAGCTATTCCTAACAACTAATGTGAGGAAGTTCAACACATAAACAAGTTTGTTTCTAAACATAAAATATGCTAATTCTAAAAGTTTGTTCTTTTCTCAAAAACTTTGAACTTGCTTCTAAAACTATGCTTTGAAGAATCTATGTAGAACTCAACAAATGAGGTTTTCCAACTTATGAGAAAGATGGTTTGCAAGTCCAATATGTATTAGTAAATATAGAGCTTGGCATCTATTTTTACAAGGGATGTAGGAGACAAAAAGGATTTAGGATATTAATATTATAATAGATAAAGTGCATCCTGCTCACAATATTACAATATTAAAACCTATACCTTTTGTCTTGAGTCTAAGTTTCTCTTCTCATGTTTGTACCTTAAATAACACCATGCTTTCTTCATATTTGACTTTACCAAGTATGGAGTTGTTAGCTATATTTAGTTTTTGAAACAAATCTTTAAAATCTTCTTCTTCTAAAGTATCTTTCTCCTTTTTCCAGGGGATAAGATCGATCCTGTTGGTCCCGAATGGATACTACAACAACAAATGTTTGTAGAAGGGGGGGTTGAATACAAACTATAGCAAATTAAAATTTAAGATACACACGGTTTACTTTTATATAATTCTTATTGATGTTAATCAAGAATTACATGAACTAGATGCGGAAAATCTAAGTTCAATAAAAGGTGGCAACTAGATTTGTCTAACACATAGACAATGCTAATCTTAAACAACTAATGTCTAAGATGTTCAACACATGAACAAGTTTGTTACACTGAAAGCAAAATGCTAACTCTTCTAATTCTCAACTTATGAGATTTCAGTGCTTTTCAACGCATACTTAGCATGTTTCCATGCATGAGTATATATAAGCAAGGTGTGTCCGGGTTGATGAAGAGAGAAGGAGACAAAGGTACTTGGTTTTATAATATTATAATAGATAAAGGTAGTGGGTGGAAGGTAGTTTATCTTTACACGCAAAGTGTGAAAAGTAAACTTACTTTTCAGTAATGAATATACCCACTATCTATTATTATATTATTAAATTACTACCTTTATGTCTTGAGAAAGTAACCTTATCCTTCCATGCTTGTGCTTTAATCGACACCATGCTTTCGGAAGATTTGACTATACCAAGTATGGAGTTGCCAGCCATACTTAACATCATATCTTCGAGATCTTCTTTTCAAAAGTATCTTTCTCCTTTTCCAGGGGATAAAGATCTATCCTTTTTGTTTCTTTGCAGATAAAAAAGTGCTAAGTACTTTTTACAAAGAAAGATCTAAGGCATAATAAGAACAACACATGTTCTGCCTTTGACTAAAGAAAATATTAAATAGAAAAGCTATTAACTGAGATATACAATAAAGACTCAGCTAACAGACACTGAACTGCAATTGTAATTTTGCTCAGCTAAGGATAAATGTGAAAGACTCAGCTGACTAGATTTGCCCAGCTGATTGAAATGCTCAGCTAATAATACAAATCAAAGTATAGCTAATAAACTGATCAAACTAAACTGTCAGCTGTTCCCAAGGGCTCAGCTAATCATTTGAGTATGATCAGCTCATGAAGAAAAGAGTGGATAAGTAGCAAATACCTTATCTGACAGATGAGAGGCATCAGCTGATCAATGAGATTGTGTCAGCTGATCCTTGACTGCTCAGCTGATCTTGAAATCTTCATTAGCTGATGGTTTTAGACCATCAGCTGATCTAATGTGATTCCTCAGCTGATGCTTTTCGACTGATCTTTTCTTCTCAGCTGATCTTCCTGAAGCTGGTCCTTTGGCTGATACTCAGTGTTCAGCTGACACTATGATTCGTCAGCTGACACTTCTTTCTTACAATTTTCTTTAAGTCTAACATGAAAAACAACACATGTTTTTCATTTAACTAAGTCTAAACTGAATAAGTGGTTTTGTTAACATCAAATCCTATTTTACATAATAGATAGGTTTGATTTAGGTTTGCTATTACTATCTCCCCAACATATCCATTTTGTCTCTTAGTTGATTCAAAAGGTGCTTATACTTTTACAAAGACAGATCTAAAGGCATAATAGATCAACACATGTTCTGCATTTGACTTAAGAACAAGTACAAAGTAACACTAAACCGATATTACAAGTTTTGTGACTCAGCTAAAAAATGTACTCAACTGCAAGTATAATTTTGTGCAACCTAAGGAATAGAAAAGACTCATCTACTTACATTCACTCAACTGATCATATAAATACTCACCTGATCAAATATTATATTAGGGAGAGTTGTAAGCTAATAAACCTAGATGATCAGTTGATCATAATGCTCAGCTGATCATTGAGAGTAACAAGCTTATGGGAAATAGACTAAGTGAGGTAAAGAATACTTAACTGGTGCAGGATGGCTAGGGTTGTAGACTCAGCTGATCACTTTTACTACACAACTGATTAGAGTTGTTCCTTAGCTGATGGTTGTAATCCCTTAGCTGATAGTTGTAATCCCTTAGCTGATTGTTCTAATCCCTCAGCTGATGGTGTTTAACACTTGTCTTTTCTTCTCGGCTGATCTTAGATGATAGTCCTTCAGTACTTAGCTGATCCTCAACTGATACTTAATACTTAGTGAATTCTTCAAGTCAGTTACAAAACAACACATGCTTTGAAACATTCTAAGTCTAAATGAATGTATGGTTTTGTTAACATCAAATTATGTGTATTTCAATAGACAGGTTTGATTATTGGGTGAAAGTGATTATCTCCCCAACAACGATTAATTTTCCCCGCCTAATCAAAAGTTAACAACAAGTGTAGAATTAACTAAAAAGTTAACTACGAACATACGATTGTGTTTACTAATGTTGACACCAGATCACTAGTTCTTCACTGATGACCACAGATCATTGGACGTTGATATTGGAATAATAGAACTTCCAAGACTGCAAGTGAACAATAGAATTCGAAAGCAAACAAGAGTTGAAGAGGTCGAGCCGTCGAATTAGTGAATGATATGTGATGCAGTGATGGCGTTTAGAAGTTAGAACCATGGTTTCCACTATGAGAGGGTTTGATTTAAATATAACCTTCGTGAGTGTTTAATTTAAAAGAATAATTATATATATATATATATATATATATATATATATATATATATATATATATATATATATATATATATAGATAGATAGATAGATATAGATATAGGATAAACATAGTCCATATGTTTAAACATAGTCCCTAAAGTCAAATATGGACCATTATTGCCTTTCAAAAAAATAAAAATATGGACCATTAGATTTATTAAATCAATGGTTTAGTCTAATAATGACATTATTGTAATTAAGTAAACAATTATATGATTTAATTATAGAAAGGATGGTATTATTGGAATCATCTACCCCTTAAATCACGGACGAAAATGATAACTTCCAACAGAAAATAATAACATTTTCAAATTGAAAATGATAATTTTCTAGATGAAAATGATAATAATATATAACATTCAAAATGATTACATTTATCAAGAAAAAATGATATAAATAAACGACTTATAGCCGAAAATGATAACATTTTTCGTTGAAAATGATAACATTTTTTCAGATGAAAATAATAACAATATACAACATTCAAAATTATAACATTTTTCACGTGAAAATAATGAAAATAAACTCATTTCCAGCCGAATATGATATAAAACACATGTTTTTGGCTAAAAGTGATATAAATACACATGTTTTTAGCTAAAAATAAAATAAATACACATGTTTCTATCCGAAAATGTCATAAATACATTCCTTCCGGCCGAAAATGATGTAATACGCATGGTTACAATAAAAAATGATAAAAATTCACATTATTCAAAATGATAATATTTTGGTATTATTTTCATATGGTTTGCATATTCGAAATTAAATTTTTAGAATTATGGGAAGATTGATCTCGTTTGAAAGAAGATACAAAAAATGAGTAGATTTGTATAATGTTTTTGCTCAAATTCTCAAAATTGATATAGTTATGGTCATTTAATGATTTAAGGGGTAAAAAATAAATATAAAAAAGAAACTTTGGAAAAGTCTTGGAAGAGGAGTGCGTGATTAATAATTTGTAATTACTATTTTGCCTTTTTAAATGAGTTGCTGAGAATTTGCCTTTGAGTTTTATGTTTAAAGGCAAGACTATGTGAATCCTTGCCATATATATATTTGTAAAAACTCCATTACTTAATATATCATGGTTGCAACAATTCACACGCAAAGCAAGATCGATGGTGTGTTGGGTAACGTGCTTATGGGGGATAATAAGGGTTTGGAGTTTTAGTTTTCATAATCTACAGTCCTATTCAAGTGTTAAAATCTTGAGGGAATTATTGCAAACATAATCCCTTATAAGTCTCCAAAATAAAATATTTTCCAAGTAGCTTATAGACGAGGCTTGTGAATTGTTGCAACCAAGCTAGTTTCGCCGAATATTACCCAGGAAGTTTTTTAGGTGAGGTAATTTTGTTAAAGTTTTAAAAATTTAAATTGATACTACTATGATATATGTTTACGTATTAATTGTATTAAAAACTGTAAATAATTATTAATATAACATATTTTGTATGTATGAGAGAGGGTACAAATAATAACAATTTATAGGTGAAAAAAACTCTCTTAAAATGCTTGACACGAGAATTTGATAAAATTATAATAAAAAATATCGAAAGAAAACAACATGTTATGGTAAAGATGATGAGGTGGTGTTTGTGATCATCAAAAAGTTTATATATATTTTATAAAATTATTTGAACCACCGTTAACAAAAATCCTGGGTCCGCCCTTGGAACCACCGTCGCGTAGAAGGATGAACCGCCCATCACATCGGAGGATGAATCAGTTTTTAGAGGTGAAAAGAGACTTATGAGAACAAAGAGAAAGAGAGAGAGAGAGAGAGAGACAGAGATGGGAGATGGGAGATGAAAAAAGACGGAGATGAAAAAAGACGGCTCCGCCTGGTCGCTGGTCCCCGCCGCGGTCGCCATACCGGGTCTCCGCCTTGGGCCGCTGGCGTTGCCTAGGGTCTTCGTTGCCGATCGCCGCCCGGGTCACCGCCGCCGCTTGCCACCTTGCCGCCGCTCGCCGCCTCGGGTAGTTGTCGAACGCCGCCTCAGTCGCTGTTGCCGGCCGCTGCCTCGCTCGCCAAAGCCGGTCACCTTTTTGTGTTTGAGACTTTGATTCGTTTAGAGGCCTGGTGAGAAGATGGAATCTCAATTCCATTGATAATGAGAAAGAATCTCAATTTCTTCATTTGAAGGAAAGTTTTCCCATCTCAAATTCAAATTCCTTTCATCAAAGTTTACCATTCTAATTCCAATTCCTAAAGAATCTTTTAAACCAAACAGCCCCTTAAAGAATTTATAGAAAGAAATGTAGAATAGAGAAGTTAAACTTTTGTAGTCCGTCAGGAAATTGCATAGTTGCACCTGTAATTTGTAAATGTTGGTATATCTTTTACCATTTTGTATAATTATATTATAATTATATTGTATTTATATATTTTTCCTTTGTGATCTCGTGGTTTTTCTTTTTGTTGATAGTTGTTTGATGTTAGTATCGCCCCTTTCGAGTAGGGTAAACTCCAGGAAAAACAAAGGACGAACAAAGAGAATTGAGAGAAGATGAGCAATTCATTCCATAAAAAATGACAATTACAATAAAGAGCTCTATATATAGCCTTTGGATATCCCACTGAAAAGGAAAACAAATAATTAATAATTAGTAACAAACTCTCCACACCCCTCATGATGACCAACAAACTCACGTGACGTAGTCGGCCAGGTGGCTAGGTAGTTTGGTGACTCTTCTCTCCCTAATGTTGATGTGTGGTATAATTGGGCGTTTATCATTCCTCCCTTCTTTGAAATTGACCTTGTCCTCAAGGTCAAAGTTTGGGTATTTCTTTTTAAATTCCGAAAGTGGCTCCCAAGTAGCTTCTTCTTCTACAGAATTGAACCATTTCACCAATACTTTTGGTGGATCAGTAGCATGATCAACATCTATAATGGATTCCGGCACTAAGCATGTAGGTTGGGTGGGTGGTAAAGGCTCTGGAGAAGTTGGAAGAGGACCCTTGTATTCACGCAATAATGAAACATGAAACACCGGGTGAATAACGGCTGTTGGTGGCAAATCAAGTTTGTATGCAACAGTCCCGACTTTGGCAAGAATTTTGTAAGGCCCAAAATAACGTTTAGACAATTTCTGTGAGCTCCTGCTAACCAAAGACTGCTGTCTGTACGGTTGTAATTTCAATAACACCCAATCACCAATGGCAAACTGTTTATCCCTTCGATGTTTGTTAGCTTGCTGTTGCATCCGGTTTTGAGCTCGACAAAGGTTATCTTTTAATGAAGAGAGAAGAATGGTTCGATGCGTAAGGGTAAGATCTAACTCAACATTGCTTGAATTTCCTTGCAGATAGTGAGGAATGGAAGGAGGTGGACGCCCATAAACTGCCTCAAACGGAGTCATTTTGATAGAAGATTGACAAGCTGAATTGTAAGACCATTCTGCCCATGCTAAATACCGAGACCATAAATGAGGTTCATCTGAAACAAAGCACCGAAGGTAGTCTTCAAGACACTTGTTAAGAACTTCAGTTTGCCCATCGGATTGCGGGTGATATGCACTACTCATTGCTAACACCGTCTTGTTAAGAGAGAACAATTCGGACCAAAACTTGCTTAGAAAAAGCGGATCCCTATCGCTCACAATGGACTTAGGAAACCCGTGTATCCGGATAAAGTGGGTGGTAAAAATATCAGCAAGTTTCTTGGCATCCATTTTTGGAGGTAAGGCGATGAAATGGGCGACTTTCGACAAACGATCCACAATGACCAAGATAGATGACTTCCCCATTGAAGGAGGTAGACCCGTAATAAAGTCCATCGAGATTTCATCCCAAACAAACTCCGGAATGGACAATGGTTGCAACAGTCCCAAGGGTGGCATAGTACTGTATTTAACCTGTTGGCATTCCCGGCTGGAAGAAATGAAGTTGGCAACTGATTGTTTTAAATGTGGCCAATAAAAACTTAACGATATGCGTGCC
This sequence comes from Pulicaria dysenterica, assembly GCA_947179395.2. Lineage (NCBI taxonomy): Eukaryota > Viridiplantae > Streptophyta > Magnoliopsida > Asterales > Asteraceae > Pulicaria > Pulicaria dysenterica. The sequence goes on along the minus strand of OX359291.1, from coordinate 3,324,211 downwards.
AAAGTGCGCTTGTTCCCAGCATGGCCTCCTGTTGGAGAGGAATGAAATTCCTGCATAATTTTATGTTTGAAATCTGAAATATCGGGTACAAAGATTCGATTTTAAAAATATACCAATCCTTGTTTGAAAGACAAAGAAGGTGTGGCAGCAGTGAGTGAGGCTACAAATTTCTTTCCCTCCTCTGTACTTGACCAATAATGTTTGAAGTCCTCCAAAAACGCAAAAATCGGAGAAGAGACATTGGAAATATGGAATAAATCTTGGCGAGACAACGCATCAGCAGCTGCATTCTTTGAGCCTGAGAGATACACAATGTCGTAATCGAACCCCAGCAGTTTAGTAAGCCAATTTTGCTGTTCCGGGGTTTGGATGGTTTGGGTCAATAATGATTTGAGACTTTGATGATCGGTGATAATGGTAAAGTGTCTGCCAAGCAAATAGTGACGCCATTTTGTAACAGCCGATGTGATTGCAAACATTTCCCGGGCATACGTTGATGATGATTGCAATCGTGATGATAGCTTTTTGCTGAAAAAAGCGATCGGGTGTTTATTTTGACTTAGAATTGCCCCGATAGCTACTCCCGAAGCATCGGTCTCTACCACAAAGGGTTGTGTAAAATCTGGAATTTGTAAAACTGGAGCAGAGGACATAGCATGTTGTAACTGAGCAAAAGCTTCGGCCTATGTAGCTCCCCACGAAAAGTTATCTTTTTTGAGAAGCTCCGTTAATGGGGCTGCCAAGGATGCGTAATGCTTTACAAATTTGCGGTAATAGCCGGTAAGGCCTAAGAACCCGCGCAGTTGCTTGATGGTAGTGGGCAGAGGCCATTGCTTGAATCTTATCCGGATCAATAGCAACCCCAGCTTCTGAAATAATATGGCCCAAAAATCCAATAGAATTTTGACCAAAAGAGCATTTGGATTCCTTGACAAAGAAGAGGTGTTTCTGCAAAAGGGTTAGCACATGGGATAGATGGTGTATATGCTCTGTGAATGACTGACTATATATGAGAATATCATCGAAAAAAACTACAACAAATTTCCTCAATTAATTTCGAAAAAGGTTGTTCATTGAAGCTTGAAATGTAGATGGTGCATTCGCAAGGCCAAAAGGCATTACAATGAATTCAAAGTGGCCATCCGTAGTTCGAAAAGCGGTTTGTGAAGTGTCACCGGGGTGTAGCCGGATTTGAAAATACCCTTGTCGCAAATCCAGTTTTGAAAAAACTTTTGCACCATGTAATTCATCTAATAATTCATCAATTGTAGGAATGGGGAACCTGTCTTTTATGGTAATGGAATTCAATGCTCGATAATCAACACAAAATCTCCAAGTTCCGTCCTTCTTTTTAACTAGGAGTACCGGCGACGAGAAGGGGCTGGTACTGGGTTTAATCACGCCTTCCTGGAGCATTTCAGAAATGAGACATGTAATTTACGTGCGCTGAAACTGAGGGTAACGATAGGGTTTGACATTAACGGGTTTGGAATTCGGGATAAGATGGATATGGTGATCATGGAGTCTGTGGGGTGGTAATTGAGTTGGAGCCTTAGAAAACCTCATGAAATTGAGCTAGAATAGTGGTGATAGCAGGGTGGATTGTAGGTTGGAAGGCTGGAACAGGGAGGTCAGAAAAAGATAGGAAGGTGAAAGCGAGAACAGTGTTCGGAAATTGGGTAGGCTAGGGTTTGGGTGTGAATGACTTATTGGGTTTGTACTTTTAGCATTGAGGTTTGTACTTCCCAAAGACGGAGAGATGGGAGTGGTGGAGTACGGTTTTGAAGCAATGGTGTTAGGAGTGGAAGTGGGAGTACGAAAAACTTTGTAAGCAGGGTTGGATGAGGATTGAGATGCGATTTTATCTTCAATCAAACGAGCCAATCTCATGGCTTCAGCAGTGGTATTAGGTTTAATAACTTGTAATTCACGATGAATATCAGGTTTAAGACCAGATAAGTAAATGTTAAGCAGAGATCGAGGTGATAATCCATTGACCTTATTAGAGAGTTTTTCGAATTCTGAATTATAATGAGCGATTGAAGAAGTTTGAGATACCTTGAATAAAGCAGCTTCGTGATTAACGAAAGAAGATTGACCAAATCGAAGTTCCAATAAACGGCAGAACTCTGGCCATGTGGTGAGTTGTTGATTCTGGGAAAGCCAATTGAACCAGCTTAAGGCTTCTCCTCGAAAGAAGAACGAAGCCAAGTGGATGCGATGATAATCTGGAGTGTTCTGAAGGAAAAAATAGCGCTCTGTCTGAAGGATCCAATCGGAAGGATTAGTACCGTCAAATGTAGCAATTTCTAATCGGAGTGGGCGTGTTTCGAATGGAGGAGGTTGTGGATTTGGGTTGTAGGAAGGAATAAATGGTTGATTGTAAGGATGATGAACATAAGGTGGAATAATCGGTGGTGGAGTGTGGAATTGGGTATGAAGTGGAGTTGGTGGTGGTGAAGGATGAAATTGATTAGGAAACGGGGCTGTTTGCGATGGAAGAGAAGAAACGGGCTGAAAGGAAAATGGAAATGAGAAGGATGATGAAATCGGAATCGAAGACGTAGATGGAATCGGTGATGAGATTGTGGTCGAATGCGGTGGATGAGTGTGTGAAGATGATGATGCAGAGAAATGGAAAGGAAACCCAGGTGGGTGTGATGGTGTGGGCGGCGGTGGTGGATCTTCTGGTTGTTTCTGAATTTTAGCCATATTCACAAGAAGATCATGCATAGAGCTGGTAAGGTTTGAGATTTGTGAATTGGTATTCTGAGTTGTCTCAAGGAGTTCGGCTATGGATGCATCATGACTAGGAATTGAGTTTTGCAGTTGAGTTGTGATGGTGGTTAGAGAATTAATACTCTCCTCTGTAGTTTGCCGGCGAGGAGGCATCGGAAAAGGGTTGATGGAATGAAGAGAATGGAAGAAGAAGAACAATGAAAGCACCAATGTTAGTATCGCCCCTTTCGACTAGGGTAAACTCCAGGAAAAACAAAGGAGGAACAAAGAGAATTGAGAGAAGATGAGTAATTCATTCCATAAAAAATGACAATTACAATGCAGAGCTCTATATATAGCCTTTGGATATCCCACTGAAAAGGAAAACAAATAATTAATAATTAGTAACAAACTCTCCACACCCCTCATGATGACCAACAAACTCACGTGACGTAGTCGGCCAGGTGGCTAGGTAGTTTGGTGACTCTTCTCTCCCTAATGTTGATGTGTGGTATAATTGGGCGTTTATCATTTGATAAGTAATTTTATTCTAGTGTGCAGCCGCTCATGTTTCTGTCTCTGTACATTAACGAGTAACTTTATATCCGCGTATTGCTGCGGTGTTTTAGAATGAAAAGAAATATAAAACTAATATTTTAGCATATAAATTTAGAATAAAGTAGAAAAAATTTAGACATTTGGGATTATGAAACGCAATTCGATTCATATTAAAATCCATTCACATTCATTTTTCATATCATGTATAACATAATCATTTAATATTATTAATATTGATTTTAACGAAAAAACTTTCAAAAATAATTTCTAGTGTTTAGTTTTAAAACATGAATACGTGAGAGGGTCTTTTAATGAGTCTTTTTGTAACTCTTACTCTCATATTTATAAGGAAACATAATAGATCATATTTAATCAAATATGAAAGGATAAAAACCTAAATATTATATGTTAAAAGTAATAAAAAGAAAAAATAACAATAAAATTAAATATATTTGATGATAAATATAATAGTTAAGGCATTCCTTACCATTACATCAAAGTATGAGTTTTTTTATGTTTAGGAATTTGTAGTCATAGGGGTTTACGTAAATAATTATGAAAATAGTTATATTTATCTACTAAATGATTTAAATAAATATTTTTGTAAAGATATTTAAGTGTTAATATACTAATCACCTAAAAATTAACATTTGAGAAAAGAACTCCTTTGTAAGATGATTTTTTTTTAAAAAAAATTAGAATGATATTACAACACATTCTCTTTTAAATATGTTAAAGATGATAATTATCTAATGAAATATATTTTTTTAGTATTATAATTTCGATACAAATTTATAGTTTTAAGATAAATATCGTATAAAGATGAAATTTATATTAAAATATAGATAAAAATAAGTTAATCACAAAAATACATTCATATTTATATCAAACATTGTATATCAAATGGTATAATTGAAAAACAAAGTAAAGTATATAATTAATCCTTTAATATAATAATAATAAAATAAAATTTAGTAAACTATCATGGCAATTTCCTTTGCAAGCAGATGTGCGCCTTAGAAAAAAAAAACGTTAAACGAAAAATAAGATCCAAGAATGGAACCCACGCCTTCTTCCTCTTCTTTAACTTACTGAACCACTCTGCCAAATAGCCATTTGGCTAATTGTATTAGCTTTTTTATATATAATAGCTACTAAAAAATGTTACTGTTCATAACATCACATCAATTCCTGCCAAATGTTATATATATAACAAGGTTTTAGTATCCGCGCGTTGCGGCGCGCGGAGTTTTAACGAATACATTTTATAATATATAGAAAGCAACACCTTTTTTACTCTCGCATTGCGTCGTTGAAGGAAAATCCCGAGTTGGGCATAATCGTTATTCTAAATTATGAAGTTGATACTTTATGTCCTCCTTACTCATATAAACAATCATCATTTATGCAAAGAGTGTGAGTTACCCAGCAACCTGCAATATTCAACATGAATGATAAATTAACAAATTTTAGAAGTATGAATTGTCTAGCGTTTGTAACATATATGGCAAGTTTGAGAAGTATACACGAAGATTATATTGATAGTAACAAAATTTAGACACATTTGTTTATAACATAGCATGTCAAATTAATTTTTTTTTAAAGGCAGCATGTCAAATTATAGAAATATATAAAATACATTTGAACAAAAACACATGTAATATTTTAACTTTATTGCATTTTGCAACAAAAAATCCAGGCTAATTATTCGTGAGATTGATTTGATTGTGTTGTTTGTATATATAAGGTGGACATAAGATTATTTTTAGATGTTAACTTTAACTATATTAGACTTTGAGGTAGACTTTGTTAGTTATAAATTAGACTTTGAGATAGAATTTTTTTATAAAAAATATAATCCTTATGAGAAAACTACATTTACCATAGATCGAGACACATTTGTTTATAAATAGTATGTCAATTTTTTTTTGAAATGCAGCATGTCAAATTATAGGAATATGTAAAATACATTTGAACAAAAACACATGTAATATTTTAACTTTATTGCATTTTGTAACCAAGAACTCTGGCTAAATTATCCGTGAGATTGATTTGATTGTGTTGTTTGTATATATAAGGTGGACATAAGATTATTTTCAGATGTTAACTTTAACTATATTAGACTTGGATGTAGACTTTGTTAGTTATAAATTAGACTTTGAGATAGAACTTTTTTGTGAAAAAAATAATCCTTAGTTTAGATAAATAATATCTTAAGAGTAAAAAAAAACACTATTGATAAATAGTGCTTAGGAATAGTAGACAAACATTTGATAAATGTTAGTGTCTTTTAATTTAATGGTTAATTAATATTATACTTTGTCTTCTTTTTCAAAAATATAATTATAGTTATGTATAGTACATAATTATTATTGATTATTAGTTACTAATATAATACAAAGAGACATTATGAATTTATGATCACTTTAATTATGGCACTTATTTATAATAGAATGATATTGAATTTTAGATTTTAATTATGACAGTTATTTATAATAGAATGATATTGAATTTTAGTTTTTAAAACTTAAGTGAACTGTGAAGCAATAATATATTTTAAATAAGAATTACTTCAAGGCGAAGACATAAAAAGTTGCATGATTACTTTAATATGGGATCATTGATAATTTTAGTAAAATTTCGATCATATATTAACACATGCATTTCAATAAAAACCAATATTATATATATACCGGGGAGGGTTCATTTAAGAACCGTTTTTAATGCGAGTACCGGGAGAACCAATCTCAGTCGTTCATTGGATATGAGAAGTTTATGGATGGACAGCATGGAGGGATAAAGTTTGGCAGGGTGCATGTAATGAATCAATTAGTGGGCAATGAGATTGAAGTAAGGGGATTGGACAACGCATATTGATTCTCGCACTAATTATAGTCTTCATATAAACTTCTTCCTATATTTAACATTTGTTGTTACTTACCTTGCACCATATTAGTGTTCATAAGTAGGTTTTGCTAATGTGCACTTACTTTTAAATTATTATATTTTCAAAGCTATTTCAATTAAGGAACAACAGCCCAAGTGGTTAACACCCTTACGGCGTTACTTATAGCCAATACATAAGGGGTTCGAATCCTCTACACCCACCTTTTTTAAAAATTATTGGGCAGCCTTTTTTAATACATGTAATTTTAAGAATACCATTCTATTCCTAAATCCTTTTCAATTATATTAATATATATGGAAAATAAAATGACTTTATGATTTTTCTAGCTTATTGATTTTATACATTCTTTGTAAAATTTATATTACATTTAATTTTATAAAATATACATGTAAAGTTCAATCTTAAAAAAAGTTACGTCTAAAACAATTTTGTTACGGATAAAGTTGTAAACTTTTTGGTAAACATAAAATTAAGAATATTCTAATCTCATAATACTTTAAAAAATATCATATATATAAAGAAGTAAACATGAGTATCTCATAATTAAACCTTAAATTGAAGTTAGATGAAAGAAGCTACTTCATGTATATAAAGAAGCTACCACATGTACTAAACCTTAAAATCAAATTAACATCAATCAGATGAACAAACTATCAATTGGTCATTCCCAAATCGTGAAACAAACAATCAAAAACAGAAACAATTGTCAATGTAAAGATTTTGTTTACACTGATGATGTAATACAGATTTTAATCATCGAAGACCAAAAATCAAAAACAAAAAGAGTGTCTGCGATAGGGAAGCCGTAAACCCTAAAAGGGATTAAGTTGGAGGTTAAGTTAAATGAAGATAAGGAAATGCTTAAATATTTCCTAGTCTAATACTAATCCTATTGTAGTATAAATAGGGAATAAGTGGTTAAGGATTTAGGTGACATAAATCTAAAGTTTTGGAATAAAAATTACTCTCCTCCCTCTCCCCTCTCTAGCTTCGGTTGAGAAGAACATCAAGAAACTGAGATCGGTTCTTGGTCGATATCGAGTATGAGTCGCGTGTTCGAGTTCATGGTTACTAACACATCCTAGCAGGTTTTGTCTTGCCTCATCATGGGCAGACTTAGCTTGAGCAATCCAAGGTAATAGAAAAGTATAATCCTTCTTATTTTTTATCTTGTTGATTATGTTCTTGTTAATGTTCTTGAATAATATGAATGTTGTTCTTGTTGTATTATTCAAGTTTATAAATTGTTATACATACATACATGGGTACGGATATATATATATATATATATATATATATATATATATATATATATATATATATATATATATATATATATATATATATATATATATATATATATATATAACAATGTATAGTATGAAGTGATATATATATAGGGGAGGGTTCATGCGAGAACCGTTGTTAGTGAGAGAACTGCGAGAACCAATCTCAGCCGTTCCTCGGATATGGGGAGTTCATGGATGGAGAGCGTGGAGGAATAGAGTGTGGCAGAGTGCATGTGAGGAATTCATTGATGGGCAATGACATTGAACGAGGGGGAATTTGACGGCTCAGATTGGTTCTCGTGGTTCTCGCACTAACATATACATATATATATATATATATATATATATATATATATATATATATATATATATATATATATATATATATATATATATATATATATATATATATATATATATATATATATATATATATATATATATATATATATATATATATATATATATATATATATATATATATGTGTGTGTGTGTGTGTGTGTGTGTGTGTGTGTGTGTGTGTGTGTGTGTGTGTGATTAGACTTAGTCACCCCTTTGGGTTTAAGGGTTTTAATCCTCAAGTTTCGCCTTGTGAGGATTAACCGGTTTCATCCTCGTGTCGGTTCAAATGAGTTGAGTTTGAATCAGAATGACACGGGGAGGTGTTTTAAAACCTTACAAATAGAAGTTCACATTGTGTGTGTTTTGTATTAAATACAAACCAAGGAGATCGAAATCTCAAATACTCTAATGAGTATATATAGGAGATGCTTAGTGTAAATCATGTATCAATTGCCATAATCAAGATTAAGGACTATGTGTGCTTAAGTGTGTTCTTACATATTTCGTAATTCTATCTACATGATCATAGCTCGACATTAGCAATTTCTTGATACTTGAATCTATGTGATCACGGATTTATCCTTTCACGATCACATCATTTTGGTAACACCTCTCGAACGACATTTTATTCAACTGCACTTCCCAAAGAAAAATTATTTATGCATGATGCTCATTCCAATAGATGATCATCACGAGAGAGAAAAAATGTTGAAATTTATTCGGTAGATTTTGGATACTAAACGTACAAAATTTATTCGAGTTTGGTTAAGTGGGTGAAAGAGTTCGAGCAGTCAACATGAGTTCTAGTTATATTCGAGTTCAAATATAACACATTTGAACGTGGATGTGGTTCATAACACAAAAACGTGGATGAGATTCACAAGACATATTCGAGCGTGGATGAATTTGTCACTAGACATATTCGAGATCGAATATAGAGTCACCAAAGCATATTCGAGTAGATTCATTGTATTCGAGTTTGAATATAAGTTTCCCAAGATGTATTCGAGCTGAGACACTTTATGTTAAAGCATATTTGAGTGGATGAAACACTTAAACACGCACGAGATACCAAGTTTCATATATTTATTTAGATATTTTGGTGAAAATAGATATAATAAAATTTAAATTGGTGATGAATGAAAATTAGAATGTTAAGAATATGATAAAAAAAAAAGGCAAATTTTTTTTGAGCAAATGAATAGGTGGAAGAAGTTAGAGCGGGAAAACAATAAGAAAAAAGGGTCTAGAAACATGACACTAGGTGAAAATTTTACTTATTTATTAGAGAAAATATGTTAGAAATCTAAATCAATGTAAAATCTTATTACATCTAGACATGAAGATCGGCTAAGATCATTATTATCAAGATCAAGAATGAAATGGTAAAGATGGGATTGAGTACCGGCAACTTTCGAAAAATATTAAATCATGCTCCGCCAGTCAATCTCAACAGCTCTACTTTTTGGCAGATTTGTTTGTAAGATTTATTCTATCTGGCCTAAACTATTAATATCATTTTTATATATAAGTTTTATTAATCCTTTTATAAGTTATAATTAATTAAATCCCACTTTACACAACAGGTCCTCCAAGTATTGTGATGGTCAATATTGGTCCCTGTGATTAACTATAAATATGGGTGGTTATCAAACCTTAATTCCTCTATTGCCTAAAACTTTTATTCCTGGAAATCTCTCTCTCTAAAATCAACGTGAAGCACTAAAATTGGGAGATTTCTCAAGAACACAATCATCATTTAATCCATCAATTATTGTGGGCAACAAGAGGATTAAGAGAATAACTATGTCTTCTTCATCATCTACAAATCATGTGAACTTCTCTACAAATATGTAATTTCTTCTCATCAAGAATTATGATGTATGAATCGATCTTGGATTTAATTTGATGTTGTTCCTGTCAACATGTGGTATCAGAGCGGTTTAAATCTTTATATTCAAACCCTCGAAATTAAAGATCCGGAAATCATATCAATATAAGATCGAAGTGCTGTAAATAAGAAATAATCGATTTTTAACGATAATATGTTTCGGAATTGAAAAACGCAATTGGTTTTCGAAAGTAGTTTAATTTTTGTGAGATAATGATAATCTCCAACATGAAACCTATCATGAACCACCGAACATTAAATGCGTTTTGTTTATTCTTTGTTTTTCCTTCCATTAACGTACAATACAATTTAATATGTATGTGGATGGAAATTTTGAAAGTATTACTTTGCAGTAGTTTGTTGGCAAAGTTTTTATTCTAAAAGGCAATTCAATATATGATTGATATGATTTCCTTTCAACACGTAAGAGTTACGTGTTTGCTTCTTAATCTTTCGATTGTTGTGCAAATTAACACACTGCCAAATGGAACTATTACATAATCGATTAAAATTGCTTCTGCAAATTGCTAAATGTCGAACTTGGTTTTCTAATTTTCTAAACAAGAACCATTGTTACTTTAATTTGTTTCGATACATGCAGAAGTAATTATAAATTGAGAAACTTTTAAATCAATTTAGATATCTAATCCAACGAGAAGTTATTCTAAATTGATGTAAAAGTTTATAAATTGTTTAAATGATCATTTAATGAACCCAATGGTGATTTAAGTGATTGGTTAAACATAATTTTGACATAACTTGCATATAACATTTTTCTGCTCAATGGTGAAATATGATTCATATGTATGCATAATAGGTATCTAATAATTTAGTTGTTTTACTTGACCAACGTTAAGTTAGCAATTAAATTATGAACTTATCAATAATATTCTATGTGTTCTTATATGATATATTTGATTGTCATATTATGTACCCTTTAATTGTTTTAATTTTAGTTACTAAAGAGCCTAATTATACTGATACCCAAATTTCAGCCCCTTTGGTTGGTCATACTAGTCTACTTTCTTCTATTGAACCCCTTAATGGAATGAACTATTCCTTATGGATTGAGCAAATTAAAATAGCACTTGGAGTGATGGAACTAGACTTTGCATTAAGGATTGATCCTCCCCCTCCCTTAACCGATGAATCTACGGTTGAGGAAAAACATTTTCTTGATCAGTGGGAACGATCAAATCGCATGTCTTTATTGATCATTAAGAACTCCATATCCTCGGCCATTCGTGGAGCAATCCCTGATTCTAAAACGGCCAAAGGATATCTTGAATCGGTTGAGGAGCAATTTAAGGGTAGTTCTAAAGCCAATGCTAGTACACTTATCCTTAAAATGCTCACTACCAAATATGATGGGATAAGTGGTGTCCGTGAACACATACTAATTATGAATGACATGGCCAACAAACTTAAAAGTATGGACATGGAAATATCTGAAGGCTTCTTAGTTCACTTTATTATGACTTCCCTTCCTACTAAATTTGGGCCATTCAAAATTAACTATAATACCCAAAAGGAAAAGTGGAAGATGAGTGAACTAATAGCCATGTGTGTTCAAGAAGAGGAACGTCTTAAAATAGAAAAACCTGACGTTGCTCATGTTACCACCACTGATTCCTACAAGAGGAAGTTGAATGATGGCGGAAAGGGTTCAAACAAGGGGAATAAATCCAATTCTGGTCCCAACAAGTCTCAGAAAACTGGTCCTAGTACAAGTGGAACTAAGAAGGAGACTAAGTGTAAATTCTGCAAGAAACTTGGTCACACTCAACACAACTGCTCAAAATTTAAAGAGTGGTTGGCTAAGAAAGGTACACTTACTAATCACATGATTTGTGAATCCCTTTCAATTAGTGTGCCTTCTAATACTTGGTGGATAGACTCGGGATCAATGATTCACATAACTAATTCATTACAGGGATTCCATACAAGGAAAATACTGGGAAACAACCAACGGACCATTAAAGTCGGGGACGGAAATGACAACAAAGTTGAAGCTGTTGGTAGTGTAGTGTTATTACTAAATGGAGGACATGAAATGGTCCTTCAAGACACTTTATATGTACCTACTATAACTCGTAACTTAATATCTGTATCTAAACTTAAATATGCGGATATAGCTTTAACTTTAATGACGATGATGATAATGTTGTTATATATCGTCATAAATTGGTTGTTGGTTTTGGTATATTGGAGGGCGGCCTCTATAAACTAAACCTTGATAATAAATTTTCGTAATCATTATTACATATGAATGTGAATGTTTGTGAATGTAGTAACAATAATAAGAGAAAGAGAGATAATGAAAAGTCATCCCGATTATGACATAAACGTCTAGGTCACATATCTAAAGAAAGGATGACACGTCTTATTAAAGATGGTATTATTGAAAATCTCGATTTCTCGGATTTTGTTCCTTGTGTAAATTGCATAAAAGGTAAAATGATCAATAAAAATAAGAAAGGTGCAAACCGTAGTTCAAGCTTGCTTGAAATAATTCATACGGATATTTGTGGACCTTTCCCTTCTGGTTTAGGAGGATATAAATCTTTCATTACCTTTATTGACGATTATTCACGATATACTTACTTGTACTTAATTAATGAGAAATCCGACTCACTAGAGATGTTTAAAACCTTTAAAGCTGAGGTTGAAAACCAACTTAATTGTAAAATAAAAATAGTGAGATCGGATAGGGGTGGAGAATATTATGGCCGACACACTGATGTCGGTCAAAGCCCAGGACCATTTGTTGAGTTTTGTAAGTCTCATGGCATAGTTAATCAATTCACCATGCCAGGAACACCTCAACAAAACGGAGTTGCGGAAAGACGCAATCGCACCCTTTTGGATATGGTGCGTAGTATGATGGCAAATTCTAGTCTTCCACAATTCCTATGGACCGAGGCATTAAAAGCAGCCATACACATCTTAAACCGTGTTCCATCAAAATCCGTCCCTAAAACACCTTTTGAAATTTGGACGGGTAGGAAACCTACTCTGAATTATTTAAGGGTTTGGGGTTGTCCGGCTGAGGCTAAGGTCTATAACCCACAAATTAAGAAACTAGATTCAAAGACAATATCATGTTATTTTGTGGGTTATCCTGAGAGGTCTAAGGGTTACCGGTTTTATGCCCCATCACATACCACTAGAATAGTTGAAACCCGATACGCCGAGTTTCTAGAAAACGGCAACAATAGTGGGAGTGATGGTTCAAAGACTCTTGAACTTCACGAGGAAACGACACCTAATCAAACACAAAATATTTTGGTGCCGATTCCTGTATTTAATCAAGAGTCAACATCAACACCGACACCAACACCCCAAAATGAGGATGTTGTGGTACCGATGGAAAATGAACCATTAAATCTCGAAATTCCACATAATGATGAAGTCGTTGAAGAAGCTCAACAACCATTAAGAAGGTCACAAAGACAAAGACGACCTGTGAATTATGATGACTTTATCACCTACTTGAATGAGGTTGACTATGACTTAGGTCAAGTAGAAGATCCAACCTCATATAATGAAGCCATAAATAGTGATTGTTCACATAAATGGATTCAAGCCATGGATGAAGAGTTAAATTCTATGCGTGTAAATGACGTTTGGGAACTTGTAGAATTACCTAAAGGTGCCAAACCTGTAGGTTGCAAGTGGGTTTTTAAAACTAAACTAGACCCAAATGGAAACGTCGAACGCTACAAAGCTCGATTAGTGGCTAAAGGCTTCACTCAAAAGGAAGGCATTGACTATAAAGAAACTTTCTCACCTGTATCGAGGAAGGAATCATTGAGAATTGTCTTGGCACTTGTAGCTCATTTTGATTTAGAACTACATCAAATGGATGTCAAGACTGCCTTTCTGAATGGTGACTTATACGAAGATGTTTATATGACCCAACCCGAAGGTTTTAAGGACAAAGGTAAAGAACATCTCGTATGTAAATTAAAGAAGTCAATTTATGGGCTAAAACAAGCTTCACGGCAATGATACTTAAAATTTGATGAAGTTATGAAACGGTTTAACTTTACAAAGAACTCAGTGGATCAGTGTATATACTTCAAGAACAAATTCACTATATTAGTTTTATATGTCGATGACATAATCATTGCTAGCAATAACAAAGACATGTTGTTTGAGACCAAACGTTTCCTATCAAATAATTTTGATATGAAAGATCTCGGTGAGGCCTCTTATGTGATTGGCATAGAAATTCATCGTGATAGGAAAAGTGGGACTTTGGGATTGTCTCAAAAGGCCTACATAAATAGGATTCTCAATAAATACAACATGCAGAATTGTGCTCCTACCGTTGCCCCTGTTGTAAAGGGTGACAAATTTGGCTCTTATCAATGCCCCAACTCAGAAGCCGAGCGTGAACAAATGAAACTTATTCCATATGCTTCGGTTGTTGGGAGCTTAATGTATGCTCAAGTCTGTACCCGACCTGATATTGCGTATATCACCGGTATGCTTGGTCGTTATCAATCAAACCCGGGATTAGACCATTGGAAAGCAGCCAAAAAGGTGTTACGCTACTTACAAGGAACTAAGGAATACATGCTCACTTATAGAAGATCAAATCTTCTAGAAGTCGTGGGATATTCAGACTCTGACTTTGCTAAATGCAAAGATGATAAAAAATCAACTTCAGGGTACATATTCATGCTTTCAGGTGGACCTATATCTTGGAGGAGTCGCAAACAAGAGCTTACCACTACTTCAACTATGATGGCCGAATATGTAGCATGCTATCATGCCACGTGCCATGCTATATTATTACGAAACCTAATTAGTGGGCTCAAAATTGTTGACACCATTTCAAGACCACTAAAGCTTTACTGTGACAATAATGCTGCTGTTAGCTTCTCTAATAGCAATAGCTCAACTGGTGCTGGATTGTATCTCGACACTAAATATTTATATGTTCGAGAAAGAGTGGAAGAAAATTGTATAACCGTGGAGTACATTAATACAAGTGACATGTTAGCGGATTCACTTACCAAAGGATTACCGCCTAAGACATTTGTTGAGCATGTAGCGAGAATGGGCCTAAAACAAATCTCGCATAATGTCACATAGTACTACACATTATTAAAAGTAAGCGCTTATAAATCTATCTTTCACATTATGTTATTTATTTTGCTCTACTAACTTAAGTTAACGCTAATTGTCTTAGAGCAGATACGATAACCATAACAAATTTAAGTTATATTTTGTGGAGTCTTGAGGTATAATCGATGGGGATCCCATATCTTTAAAGGTATGTACGATTGTATCTTTTTGCCTCAATGCTTTTACAAAGTATATCCTAAGTGGATTAATAAATGGCCAACTTATTTGATATAAATAGTTATACGGCCAAGTGGGAGAATGTAAGATTTATTCTAATTATGTGGCCTAAACTATTAATATCATTTTTATATATAAGTTTTATTAATCCTTTTATAAGTTATAATTAATTAAATCCCACTTTACACAACAGGTCCTCCAAGTATTGTGATGGTCAATATTGGTCCCTGTGATTAACTATAAATATGGGTGGTTATCAAACCTTAATTCCTCTATTGCCTAAAACTTTTATTCCTGGAAATCTCTCTCTCTAAAATCAACGTGAAGCACTAAAATTGGGAGATTTCTCAAGAACACAATCATCATTTAATCCATCAATTATTGTGGGCAACAAGAGGATTAAGAGAATAACCATGGCTTCTTCATCATCTATAAATCATGTGAACTTCTCTACAAATATGTAATTTCTTCTCATCAAGAATTATGATGTATGAATCGATCTTGGATTTAATTTGATGTTGTTCCTGTCAACATTGTTTTCTTATTTTGTGCCTGCATTTAGACATTGTTATGACTTATGACACTATCTTTTTGACATTTTATGGTCCTGTTGTAGTTGACTAGTTAAGTATGTGTTCTTGTTGTAGTTAATTTGTGATTATGTGTTCTTGGCTTGTCATATATGTCCTAATATGATTTGATTTTGTTGAAATATTATTGTAACATGTTAAGAAAATTATAATAGTGTAGAATGAACTAACACGAGTTCTGGTAAGGTCGGTGCACCCATGTGTTCGTATATAGCAACTGTTTTGGGTGTGTTTGTATTATTGGAACCGCACACACACAAACACCATGCACATGCACTCACAGTATACTCATAAATTTTAGTGTTCTAATTATATTTATCAGCAATTATCTCTTACCGTGTAGAAAACAAAAGAGCCTCTACATACTTTATATTCCGTATATTATTAACTCATTTACATTCATATATCATGATATTTGATATTATTAATTCGTTGAAATGTTGCGTGCCACTTTACACATAAATTTCAATATAAGCATCTAAAGGGGATAACGAAGTTCAAACAGGACAACTGAAGAGGCCTTCGATCTCTTTACTAAGCTGCTAGTTGCGACCGATAGTTTTAATGATCTACACATTCTTGGACTAGGATGGTCGAGTGAAGTTTATAAAGGTTAACTGACATATGGCATGTTAGTAATTATAGAAAGGTTGAAAGTGTTTGTAAATCTTCTCTTCCTTCCTGCCATTGCTTACTAATCACAGTGAAAACCAATATAACAGTGTATACGTATGAACAATGAACAAAGACACAAATGTATGAAATCTGATAGATTACAGAAATGTCAATACATGATGCCTATTTATAGGCTTCGACTATAACTCCTAACAAAACTATCCACAACTGCCTAACGGTGGCAGTTGGTGGTTGATGGTGTTTAACGGCGGTATTATACCCACTGCACACACATCAACCTTTATTCCTAAATAATAAAGAATATTTATATTTTAATAACATTACAATTAGACCCCTAAAGTATAATATATTTACACTAATAATTAAAACCATTAATCCTTCTAACAGCTCCCCCTTAATGGTTTTAATTCAATGTTCTCCGAGGTCTTCATTCTGCAATGATGACAAGGTCTGTATTTTCATCACTTCGACTGTTCGTGCTCTCCGTATCCATCAAATGTGTGTTGCTGTTGTGCACCTCATCCATGCTTCCAGTCTTGGGTTCCATAACAACTCCTCCTGGTATGCTTTCGTTGCTTGGTAGGTTTACTGCCCCACTCGTTCCTGCACCTGCACTCTCTGTAATACTTGGTGCTGCACTTGCGCAAATCCCTGCCATAAGTACTAAATCCTTTAACGAGTATCTCCTGGCCAAGTCTAAATACACTACCACCATACCTAGGTAAGTCACAAAACATTCTACACATCTTGTGCACTGGTGTACGGCAACCCCAATTCAAATGATATTAATTACCATTTGTTCTCAGCAAACACACTCTCATATCCGCCAAACTCTTTGACTAACAGGTATAACTCAAGTATATCTACTTCTATACCACTAATCATGATTGGAAAGCATCTTCCATTCTCACTCATGAACAGTCTATTAAACCATAAAATTAATTTTTCAAGATGTTTGTTCACTATCTTCTTACAACCTGTTGTTGGAAAATAATTGTCAAATAGATAGAAAAGTTTTTTAATATAATAATTATTATTATTGTAACATAAGAATACTAAGTGTGACAAGGGTGGACGGAAAATGCAATCACCGTGGCCACCACCGGCAACAACTGCGACAGCCGTTCACCGTGAAAACCAATGTAACAGTGTATACGTATGAACAATGAACAAAGACACAAATGTATGAAATCTGATAGATTACAGAAATATCAATACATGATGCCTATTTATAGGCTTCCACTATAACTCCTAACAGAACCATCCACAACTGTCTAAAGGTGGTAGTTGGTGGTTGATGGTGTTTAACGGCAGTATTATACCCACTGCACACACATCAACCTTTATTCCTAAATAATAAAGAATATTTATATGATAATTACATTACAATTAGACCCCTAAAGTATAATATATTTACACTAATAATTAAAACCAATATTAATTCTTCTAATAGAAAGGGGAATAAACTCGTAGGGAATTGCAATTTCAAACGAGGTTCAAGTAATAAGTACCACTGTTCATCAAAACCATCTATCCTATATGAGGATATTGTACGACACCTACAGAATGGTTCCTCGTTTATCCATATACACCTTATGGAAGTTTGGCGACATGGTTGAAAGATATATAGTAATTTCATTGATTTAAGGTAATATAATATACCTTTTAACCTTGAAGCCAAACTTCCATTAGGAATATAGGGATAAATAGGGAATTGAACCATTCCGTAGGTATCGTACAATATCCTCTTAAGCGAAGAAATTTTTGATTGACGATAGTACTTAGTACTCGGATCTCAGTTGAAATTGTAATTCTCCATGAATTTGTTCCATTTTAAGCCTTTTTATAGCTACTAACATGCCATCCGTCAGTTGACCTTTATAAACATCACTCGACCCCTTGTCCAAGAATGTGTCGATCATTAATCTGTCAATCACAACTAGGAACATAGAAAGAGAAAACCTCTTTAGTTGCCCGTCTGAACTTCGTTATTCCCTTCAGATGCATATATAGAAACTTATGTGTAAAGTGACAAACAGCATAATATTGGATATTATGAGATATGTATGTAAATGAGTTAAACAATTAAATAAAATGGAAAAGAGGGGGGAAATTGACATGCTGTGAACGAAAATTATTTGATGTCATCATAGTGTGTGAATACCATACACTATGATGACAAAAATGGACATGTTATGAGCATGCATTAATTATCGTATGTCGTGGCATTGCGTGGGTAACATGCTATTTCCATAGGTCATAATAGTACGTGAATACCGTAGTCATATATATATATATATATATATATATATATATATATATATATATATATATATATATATATGTATATGTATATGTATATAGGCAAAAGTTCAAACAAGAACTGTTTTTCGTACGAGAACCGTGAGAACCAATCTGAGCCGTCCAATTTTCCCTACTTCAATGTCATTGCCCACCCATGAATTCCTCACATACACCCTGTCACACTCTATCCCTCCATGCTCTCCATCCATGAAAATTCCCATATTCAAGGAATGGCTGAGATTGGTTCTCGCGGTTCTCGCACTAACAACGGTTCTCGCATGAACCATCCTCTATGTGTGTGTGTGTGTGTGTATATATATATATATATATATATATTATATGACACCGGAGTCATCATAGAAACGAGACATTTAGTATCATGCGCGTTGCAGCGGGGTTCGAACCAAAGAATGATCAAATATTGTGATTGTCAATTTTTTTTTTCTTCCCAAACCGTGTAACTTGTCAAACGATTTTGTGTGATTTCCTCACAAACTATCAATCTTTTTGATAAAATTGTGATTTCTTGATTTCTTTCAAATCAGTCACTACTAGAAAATCACCCATCACAAAGAAAGATTATAATCGGAGGGAAATAGTTTTACACGAAGCTTTTATCCATGTTCGATGATGTGGGAAATATGTGAGAAACAAACTTTTTCCATGCATTTGTCCCATAAAAAATGTGATGTGTTGCATCGGCCAATACATTTTGGTAATTGAATATATAAATTCTGCTTAAAGTGTTAATCTCGAATCTTAAAGAAATTCTTAGCATTTACAAGAATTAACTTATAATAGATTAATTAGAATAAACTTAGAGTGTTAAACTATATACGTTATACACACAAAAAATGGGCTCCTCTAATCAGTAGGCCCTGGACGGTCACCCCTTTGACACGTGCTTTAAGACGGGCCTGCTTTTGAGTGATGGTGGTCTCCCTATTGATTGCTACTAAGATTAAAATCAAAGATTGTTACTCACCTAAATGGTGTTGTAATTATTGGTTAAACAAGTTGCATTGCTTCTTGTTCTTTGTTCAGGTGTGCATGTGGGTCTCAACTCAAGCTCGGTTGGTGCTAACTTTATACCTTGTATCATCAATGCCGATACAAGAGAGGTTGAATCTAGTATATTTCACCATGTGGATTTTTTTAAAATGTCTATTCATGTATTCAAATATTATGATATCACTTGAGAATAATCTTTTGATCGGAATTAATGTTTATTAATGTTGCTTATTGATGCTGAATATTAAATATACTCTTTGTGCAATTAGCATGTAAACTGCATAAATCTTTGATAAAGATTATGTTGGGCGGATCCGAGCAGGTGCACGGGCCTAGTCAACCGATCATGCATAGTGGCAATTGTTAAAGTTTTAGTTGACTAGTTAAGTATGCATTCTTGTTTTAGTTCATTAGTGAGTATGTATCCCAACACGATTAGATTTTGTTGAAATTTGATAGTAAAGGACCAATAGTAAAATAACATGTTAACTATAAGGACTACTAGTATAATTTTTAGGTTTAAAAAATTAAATGTGAAATTCTTACAAAAATACAAAGAAGAAATATGTAATTAGGGGTGTTCAAAATATCCGAAACCGAAAAACCGAACCTAAAAACCGACAAACCGTACCGAAATCTAGGTTAACCAAACCGAATATTTAAATTTTTTCGGTTTGGTTAACCGAACCTAAAAAATTTCGGTTATTCGGTTCGGTTACGGTTCATGATATTAGAGACGGACGATTAACCGAAAAACCGAAAACTTAAAAAATTCAAATTTTATTTTTACATCTATCAATACTAACTAACTAATCAATATTTACATACAATAATTATCTACTCATAACACATTGTTACTCAAAGTCAATATCTATATTTTATTTTTTAACATAGATATTAGTAGATATATGTACAATTTAAGTTTATGAGTCACCTATATATATAAATCTTATCAATAATTACTATTGATTTACTTGGTTTCACTTTATATTAGTCAAGTGTGTATTCAAAATATTTCCTTATGTCATCATTAGTTAATATATAAATAAAACAAGCCGTAATGTTTTATAAAATTTTCATTTAAGCCTTGTTCAGTTGAGATTTAAATATTAGTTTTTGAAACCTTTTGTTTTAGAAATATATTTTGTAGTTAAAATGGTTAATTGGTTAACCGGAAAAACCGAACCGAAAAACCGGTTAACCGATAACTTTTTCGGTTTAGGTTTAGGTTCACAAAAGTTAAGAACCGATATTTCGATTAACCGGTTTTCGGTTAACCGTATACTCGGTTAACCATCCATGAACACCCCTATATGTAATTAACTCTAAAATGAAGGATGTAAAAAGTAACTCTAAAGTCTAAAATGAAGGATATAAAAGTTATCTACACTTTTTTTAGTGGAAGCATAAATTCGCTCTGTGGAAATATCAGGGGACCACGTGTAAATGAAGGGACCACACCATAGGTGATAGGTCTTTCCTTCTTTATAAATTCTCAAATATTGCTTTCATCATTTCCATCGTTCAAAACCCTTTTATCGTCATTTACCCACAGGCGACATCAATCATCATTTCCATCGTTCAAAACCCTTTTATCGTTTCAAAATTTCGAAGATTGCACAGTCATCAAGCCCTCAAAAAGATTGTTAACATCGTTAAAGGTAATTGTTTGTTCGTTGTTAACTTTATTCCACAGACTCTTTGAGTCTTTGTTCGTTGTTAACTTTAATGTGTTGGGGTTTGCTGATATTGATTCTGGTATCGTTTCTTGTAGGTCCTGTTGTCAAAGATTAATGGAGTTAACTTGTTCTGTTTCCTTTCTTCTTTTCTTTTTCTTTATCAATGCCTGCTATTCTCTCCGGTGCTCTCCTGACCAGAGGCTTGCTTTGTTAACATTCAAACAAAGCTTGTTTTGGTCCAACAAAACAAGCTATGTTGATATAGTCTGTATTAAAACACTTGGTGATCTCTATAAACAACAAAACTGGAGCGCGAGTACTGATTGTTGCAGTTGGAATGGTATTACCTGCAATCATACTACGGGTGATGTTATTTACATTGACCTTTTTTGTGGTATGTTGCAAGGTACTATCAATTCTAACAGTACTTTGTTTAACCTGCCTTATATACAGACCCTTAATCTCGATAATAATTACTTTGAAGGCAATATTAACCAACAATCCTTTGCCAAGCTAAAAAGCCTTAGCACCCTTAGACTTTCGTATAATAATTTTAAAGGTAAATGGGATTTGGATGAGCTTTTATCAAGCCTCCCAAATCTTGTTGTTCTTTCTCTTTCAAATAGTGGCTTGTCTGTTGTGACAAACAAACCTGCCATCTATGTCAACCCTAACCTGACTTATTTAGGCTTAGGATCTTGTAGCCTTACGGTGTTTCCAAGGTATGATACAGCCTTCGAGCATCTTATATACTTGGATATCTCTAATAATAAAATTACCCACCTACCAGAACTTGAGTTATATGAACTACATGTTCTAACCATAGCGTCCAACATGATTGAAGGACAATTCCCTTCATGTATATGTAACATGAGCAAGTTGGTCATTATGGATATCTCAAGCAATAGGTTTGGTGGAGTAATTCCACAATGCTTGGGCAACCTGAGTTCCACTTTAACTCTATTGAATGCCCAATCTAACATGTTTTTTGGAGCATTCCCTACCACAATCCTTAACATGTCCAAGCTATATTTTCTAGATTTGTCGGATAACAACTTCAGTGGAATGATTCCAGTCTCAATTGGTAGGCTGAAGTCACTGAAGTACTTGAACTTATCCCACAACAGCTTCAATGGTCCAATCCCACAAACTATTGGAAATCTAGTGGCGATGAGATCATTGGACATATCTAGAAACAAGCTCACCGGAGAGATCCCTCAAAGCATGAATGCCCTTACATCTCTTCAATTCATCAATGTATCTGAAAACCACCTTGCGGGAAACATTCCACAAGGAGGGGTGATAGAGATGTTTGATCCGGATTCATTTGAGGGGAATTCAGATCTCTGTGGGGACCCGCTGCCCAAATGTGAACAGGTTGATAAAGAGAAGAAGAAATTTACATCAACACTGGCGTGGCAGATTTGCTATCGGCTTGGAATTATTGTTTTGGGATGTTTGGTATTTCTAGTCCAAATAAATTGGAGAGCAATTTTTGAAGCCACAATATATAAGATATATAAGCAGGACTAAATATAATATGTGTTGTATATAGCAAGTTCGGAAGTATAGTTTTATTTTTTTTTATTCAATATATCATTATATACCTTTTTACATTTACCAGGATATATATATGTACTGTGGTAATTTATTTTCTTTCCGTTGCTTCGAAAACGCATAGAGTGGAAAAGCATTCTCATCTACTTAAGACTATTAAGCCACCTACCACTTCTTTTCTACCAAAATCACGTCACGATATATAATTTTTGTTTTGTTGCTCAAAGCAACTCACGTTTAGTTTCTGCTCTTCGTATTGTACCTAAACATGAGTATCAGTGTGAGTTTGCTAACCATTTCCCAGTTCTGAACTGTTATGCAAAGGTATGTAACTTCCGGAAATGCCAATTTAACTTGTAGCAAAAAGTGTTGCCCGAATACATGAAGGTTGAGGTTGGAAACAATATCGTCAACGGTCATTTATATGGTGTTTTACCATTTAAGTGTTATTGATTGAACACATCATTTCTCATATTACTAAAAAGTTCATAAATAGGATGTTAGTAATTAAATATTGTTTTGAAAAGTTATCGATCGATCTTTTTTTAAGTCAAACACATATCTACTAAACTTATATTTAAATCTACTCCATTATCTATAATAAAAGTCTACTCCTAAATCTATTTCATTAATTACATGTCTTCGTTTCTCAAAAGAGATTAGAAAAAACTTGTTGATTATGGTATCAAGTTGCTTTAGCAATTGTGAATCAATTAATTAATATTAATTAATATTGATAATAAAAGATGTAGAATTATAATAATAATAATATAATTTGATAGTTATATGATGGAGGAGATGAATTGCATTATGATATGATACTTTTCACATGAAAGCATCTTGTACACCATGATGATGGTTATAAAATTCCCTTTTTGGTGAAAGTGTCCTTTGCATTGAGCCTTCTGTGTATTTTCGATCATACTTTGAGCACGATAGCGTCTAGTGTTTTTATCTTGTCATGTGCACTTGTTCCCCCCTACATTCATTGCTTTTCCATTTTAGGCATTTCTATCTTTTGAGATTCTTCCCTCATATAACTCTATTATGCATCATCTTTACACTTTTATCTTTGTATAAAGCTACAAGTTTGATATTTTTCGGAAAAAAAAAGATGACCGTTCGAGTAAAGTTAGTCATCCGAAAAATATATTGTTACACGTACGTTATTGTTCTTCTATTATTCAAACTCGATTGTTTGCGTATTACTATCAACTAAAGTTTTAACAAGTAGTTTCCTGATATATTTGTTTATCTTTAGCCGGTATGGTCAATAAGACTATAACTAAAAATCGCTTTTTGTAATAAAGTTCATTAATAAGATTGGTGTGTAACAACTCATCCTATGTAAATAAAATAATGAAAAAGAAATCTTTAAGACAGGAGCTTATTTTACAAATTGATAAAAGAGATAAAAGTTTAAATATCTTATTAGTTTGAAGAAGTTGTGTGTCACAAATAGTTTTTATAATAATATTATTTTAATTTAGAAGTAATTTACTAACCGGTGACTTTAGGAGTAGCAACTTAATTGGTGTTACTATTGAAATACAAATTCTTTAATCAAACATTTGAAAATACAACTTCATTGGTTTTTAGTAATGATGATACCTTTTAAAGATTATTCTGCTTAATTATGATTTCTTAAAATGAAATTATTAGTTGTTATATATAGTTCTTACTAATATACAGAGATGATAAGTAAAAAATGTTTTATTACTAATGTAATTGGCTAATAATTAAAAAGAAAATAAAAGGGAGGCACGTGCAAGGTGGGGTGGAGTGTGCTGCTAATGGATTATTCTTTTTTTGAACGCAATACCATACGTTGTCTAAAAGGTAAGCCATCAGGACTAATAGTTTTTGTTTTGTTGCTCAAAGCAACTCACTTTTAGTTTCCGCTCTTCATATTGTACCTAAACATGAATATCATGGTGAGTTTGCTAACCATTCCCCAGTTTCGAACTGTTATGCAAAGGTATGTAACTTCCGGAAATCCCGAATACATGAAGGTTGAGGTTGGAAACAATATCGTCAACGGTAGTGGTGGTAAATGTTGTCCATTTTTTAACTTTCGGATCCATTTGGGCAACTATTGTTAATGTTTGGATTAAATTGGGTGTAAAAGTTAATCTGGCAATCTGTTGTATCAAAACATAATAAGTAGATAAACATTTCAAATGCTTTGAATGGTCATGCGACTTATGATTATGCTTTTTGAGTAGTTTTTAGCTTTCTGGCCTGGAAAATAAGTGTTCTTGAGTTGAAGTTTTTTTCTTGCAAAAGCTTTAAGATAGTCATGTCATACTAAAATGGTTGTAGATGAAGTTTCTTTATCATGATTTGAATTGGTTTAAAACGATTTTGGGTGATCTAAGCCCCAAGTAATCTTTTCACTTGTTCTTTAGCATATTCATAACCTGATATGCAACAAAAGACAAGGATCCAGTGAGGAAGTTGCTCACTATATGTATAACCTGATATAAGCAACACTGACTTCTGATTGCATAGGAAGTATATAGCTACCAATCTTCTCATTAATTCTGGTACAGATCTTTCAATTGTAAAATAGCAGCCACAATATTACAATGAACCATTTTGACTTTTGCCACACATGTATCCTGTTTTCTAGTGAAATCTTCCTTCATATCTTTAGGATTGTGGAGTTGGTTAAAATGTTGAATGACAAGTTATCACCATCAGCTTGTAGCTATTCTTTATTAATGGGTGTTTCCCTTACTACCATGGTAAGATTGAGTGATTTCATCATTCTTCAGTGGGTCAAGTTCCCCATTGCAGGTGACCACTAATATAGTATTATCTCTGGTCTTTTAGTGGTGGAATTGTGTGTTCTTTTTTGGTTAAAAAAGTATCTTTTTAATTGTAATGAAAGTGAAGTTATTGTTGATTTTTCTTCTTAAAACGGTCCATTTGGACCCGAACCCGTTTGATACTTTTTGCAAGATTAGCTGTTTCAATCCTAACCCGTTTTCGACTCGAACTTGTTTCGACCCGTTACCCAATCCGACCCGACCTGCCCATTTTGCCACCTCTAGTGAACGGTCATTTGTATGGTGCTTTACTTGCGATTTAGATATGTTGGGTTCATTTGTTTACACTATGCATGTACAAGACTGAATGTACTTTTAAGCCTGTTTCTAGACATGGCTTGGCTTTGGATAAGCCTGGTCTTTGAACTCGAAAAAAAGGCATGATTTATGCAGAAATTGCCTATCAAACAGCAACAAGGTAAGTCGGTGTAGCTCTTATGGACATGCCCTTTTTGTAAGCTTGAATGATTTATGTACACGCTTGCTAGTTAGGAGGGTAAAGAGATGGGGAAGAACATTGATGTGAGTTGGGTACACGAAATCACTCCTTAGCTATCCGACTTCTGAGTTCATAAATACGGATAGGTAATTCAATTTTTTTATTAACAAATTTGCAATGCAATCGTAACTATACATAAATTACCATTAACTAGATACTTATATTTACCGTAGTTATTGGCTATTTTCAAACCCTCAATATACACAAAAATCTATTTTAAATATAAATTAAAACGGGATTCTCGTTTTCTAATCAATATAATTACAAATTATTTATAGTTATTCACCAAACAAAAAGCTTCATTCTTTTAGATCAAAAAGAGTTCTTAAGTTTTTATTTCAGACAATTTTAAAATTGTTCGAATTGTGTAATTGTCAATTACTGACAATCGACCCAAAGCTACTTAATTATAATTCAATTTGTGACAATCATAAGTAGAAAGTTCATATTCTTCGGTCATTGATAAGCAATTTGTTGGATAACACTAAACGCGATTACCACAAAATATACATATTCCGAAATCAATACTCTAATTAATAAATATGTAAATATCGAATCCACTTAACGGGAAACAATTGGTTGAAAAATTTATCTGTAACTTTGTAAATTTCTTTTTTATTAATCCAATTCGAAAGCATAATATACAATGTGTTACGGGATAAAGACCGATTAATAGTAAATGCAACCCAAATGATTCTTGGTTGACCTAATGTCTTTCATTTTGAAAAGCAAAGATATGTAGTTGGCCTTATGTCTAACTTTATTTAATTGTTTTAAGGGATGCAAAGAAAGTTGTTGAAACAAAAGCAAGAGCTAGAGAGGTGAAACTGCTACGAAAAGATGGAGAAAAGAAGGCTCATGTGAATAATTACAATAAGGGTAATATGATTTCAATTTTCTAAAACGAATTAATTTACTAATAATTACAATAAGGGTAAAATGAGAAACAATCACAAATAATGAGACCAATCGTCTTTGCTCTCTCCCCACCCATTGAATTCTGATTGATAGTCAGTTTGCACCGGCATTGATTTCTCTTTTCTTTCCCATATGCGATTGCTAAAAGTCTTAGATTTTCAAGCCGATTGATATTTCAATTTCAAAATTTCTGTTTTAGATTTTGGGCCTATGAAATTGGGCCCTTTTACCAATCTCTATATACATTAGAACTTAATAAACTTTGTTACACACACACACACACAAACATATATATATATATAAAAGCCCGGGTAGCCCGGTCTTTAAGACGGCCCTGATAAGAATCTATACGACGTCTATATTTGTGTTTAATTAGACCACGTGTAGTGGGACTTCGTCATTAACTATGACAAGCTGAATAATCCCCGTCACACTCTCTTCGTCGGGTTGCTCGTCATCCTCGTGATGAGGCTTCAACGACGGGTAATTTACTTTGATTTCACCCGTTCCCTCATTACTGTGGTTGCCAAATGTACCACTTCAAAGATTCGGAGTTGGGACGTCGCCACATCTAAGACGTTCTTGCATTGGCAGTTCTACAAATTTGAAGAATTGTTATATCGTGTCATGTTCGACATCACCTGACGAAGATAGCTAACGTGGGATATTGACTTCGACTCACTCATTTGCCTGGCGAGTAGGCTTGGCAATATGGATGTCTACTTTTCTTATATTAATACTAATGATTGGGAGTTGGCGAATTGCTCCACCTGCACATAGTCATCTTACGTGAGTGACACCTAGTCTTTTCATATTAGTTTCGGTTTATTTATTTTTAATGTATTTATTTAGTTTAATGTAATATTTAGTTTTTATTAATGTATATTTCACTTAGGGGTGAGATCGGTTTTGACACCGGATCGAAAAAACCGGACAAGAACGAAACCTGAAATCTATAAAAAACAGGACCGAAGACCTTACCAACTGGTCTCCGTCCGGTTTGATTCAATTCGTCGGTTTTTCAATCACGAGAACAAACACAACAAGGATAGATCGAAGCAAAACCTGAAATTTATAAAAATTAACCGGACCAGAATAAAAAAAGAATGTGAACTCTCATAATGTAACAATAAATAATTTGATTCCTTGGTGTAATGTAACTTTATGGGGGCCAACTAACTTTCTGAAAATGTTGGCATACATGAAAAGTTTTTAATTTTTGAAATTTCTTTGTTTAAAAAGCTAGATGGAGACATCAAAATTTATTTAATAGATTTTTGCTTGAAATGATATATGTTTTTGCTTATGACGATTTCTTATATATATATATATATATATATATATATATATATATATATATATATATATATATATATATATATATATATGAAAATCATATCATTTTTAAATTTTTCATTCTTTGGAAACTAATGAACGTATGTTTCTTTTTTTTTATTTCATGAAATAATAAAAACAAGTGAGTTTATCCGTGCTTCGCTGCGGGATGAAATTATAATTTATCTTCTCCGAGTTCAATTTTTTAACTTAATTTTTTTATTAAATGCATCCAAGTGACTCTAAAAATAATAATTGAAAAGACTTCAGGATTTTAAATCACAACTTCTATGACTGATGTTTATATAAACGACCATGAGGTTAACCGCTGAAATATATTATAGAAAAATGACAAAAAACTTACTTTTCATTTAACTTTTTAAACATTTGGGTAAAACGTTTGATTAAGAGAAAACGTTGAAAAGTCATTGTTGTAAACATTATATTCTTAACCATCGGACATTTGAAATAAAATATAATTAATTTTAATTTTTTTAAAATATTATGAGATTAGAATATTCTTAATTTTATGTTTACAAAAAAGTTTACAACTTTATCCGTAACAAAATTTTTTTAGACGTAATATTTCTTTTAAGAATGAACTTTACATTTATATTTTATACAATCAAAGTAATATAAAATTTACTAAGAATGTATAAAATCAATAAGCTAGAATAATCATAAAGTCATTTTAAGAGTTTAGTTTACCAAAATATATCCATCTTAATACGTTTTTCTATGTACGTACGTATTGGGCTTTAAAAGTTTCTATTTTATGTATTAAACTTTTAATTTGTGATATCGGATGTACTTTGGTTACATAAAAAAATAATAATTAAAATCAAAATTATATAATATTGGAAAATGTATTTAAGGACTAATGATTTTTAATAATATTTTACTTATATTGATACACTTTTTGGTTTTTATTGAAATGCATGCCTTAATATGGTGCAAGATACCGGGAACTATACTGGGGTATAGTTTATCGGCATTTATACATTTGATATTGTGTATCCTTAGAGGCGATCGTCATTTGGGTGAAGAAGAATGTTTTAGACTTGTCATCTTCATATTCTTTTTTTTTTCCTTCATCTTTGCCATCTTTGGTTTAGTTTATTATTATGTAATATTATTATAATTATGAATCATCTTGTTTGAGGGAGAGGTTCTTAATAATTAATTGCTGATTTTCTTTCATTAAATCGATCATCACTTAATTAATTAATAGAAGGTTGATTTGTTCGATCTTCTGGCAAAACTACGTGACCTAATTTCTGTTTCACATATATATAGCTTCTATAAAAACAGTACTTATTAGAAACATATAAAAATATTGCTGATTTAGATAAATATCCTATATCTAAGATCAATTTATGAAGTGATGAGGCAAAATCTCATAAGATTTTGAAGGATATTTGTGTAATTTGGCTTAAAATAACTCTCCTCCTTTATATATCTCCTTTGATATGATCTTTCTCTTGCTTCTTGAGTGGCCGAAAAAGAGTGGTGGTTTCCGGTGGCCGGAAGAGTGTGGGTTTGTGAGAGAGAAAATCAATGGATATGGAAATTAAAAGACAAAAGAGTGATGGCCATTTTCAGTAGTCGTATGTTTTATTTTTAATCTAACGAGAAAAGTCTGTATTGAACGTTCGAAACTGGAAGAAAAGATATAAAAGAAAAGAATAACGAAAATAAAAATTAAGTTTTAGTATATCTATAATCTATAAATCTATAAATAAATAAATATATATAAGAGACTTACCATATTTCTATTTTTACTTATTAAATCAACTTCTATCAACCAATCAAAACCTTAAATTTCAAAATCCTTCAATTTTACCAAAACAATTTTAGAAAGATTGGTGATTACGAATTCAATTTTAAATGGATTGGGAGGGGCTAGATGAAAATTGTAAGGGTGTTTTATGAAAATGTGAGGACTTTTAAGAAAATGTGAGGGGGTTTTTATAAAATTTGTATATTAATGAAATTAATTATATGTTTTTTATAAATTATGGTTAATAACTTGTGATATATTTTATTTAGAGAAAAAATAATTATATATTTGTTAGCGTCTCATTTTTATCTACGTTTTGATATAAGTTTTATCATAAGATGACACTTTTTTAAAATTAGTATATTCTTAATTTTTTGTTATTCATTAATAGTAGTAGGTTTTTTGTTTAGCCGAGTGGGTTTTTTTTGCGATTATGGTGATAAGCTGATTAGTCATCTTGAATATGTTATTTAAAGTGTTTAGTTATTGATTTTAAAACATTATCAATCTTATTAGAAAGACGTATGTAACATTTTACAAAATATGGTTTAAAATAAAATGTATCATTAAATGATGATATATTATATATTTAAAAATCCAAATTGAGAGATGTAAAGATAGATGTTCTTGATGGTCCTCAAACTATTTTATTAGTGTCATTCAATTATCAAATATTTTTCAATTATTTCAATTTGATACACATGTTATCGAGACAAAGATCATCCCAGGCAAGAATAATTATGCTATTATGTATAAATATTTGTAGAATGAAAATGATTCAAACATTTCAGTTAAGTTCCACCAAAGACATTTTAAAGTTATGGAAAATACCCTTTTCATCATGCATGATAATTTAAAAATTAGAGATGAAAATGAACTATCGGAAAAGAAAATTAAAAAAAAATCATATCTCTTTATTCTATTATAGCTTTAAGACCATCATTTGATTATTGAGTTGAAATATTTTGAGACGTTGTGTCTTTCTATATTTGAAGACAACAAGGAAGCGTTTGCTTTCTTAGATACGTATTTGAAAGTTTTTGTGTATATATACTTCTAACATTTTTTATTTGATTTTGATACATCTCAAGTTTACTTCTATAATACCCTTATGTATACGGGTCTATAAACTAGTTCAGTTACAAATGAAATTAATCTATCAAGATTTATGGAGTTGTTATAATATATTAAATAATAAACATTAAAAAGATATCAAATAGTTAATCATAAAACACGAAAAATGATAACTTAAGAAAATGATAACAGACAACGTCAACACATTGATCAGCGGTGGAAGTGTCGACGTGAGGTTGAACGCAGATGTGATGGCGAAAACATGGTATCATACGAAGAAAGAGACACACTTGTATTTCTTGTATAATCATTAATTATGATATAACTATTTTAAAATGATTAAATTAAATTTTTAGTTAAATATGATATTTTGAAATGTTATAAAGGGTAAATATTATATTTATAAATTACGATAGTCAAATATGATATTTTAATGTTTAAAATAGCATACATGAAATTTCTCTAATAATTTTAATTTGATTTTTTTGACGATAAATTGGAAATTGTAATTTTGATGAAATTAATTGTCAAGAATGAGCAATTTATTTTATTAAATAAACGGTTAGGATTGATTGATAAATTTGATACATATTAGTCTTTTTTATATTAGAAATTTTACAAATGAGGATAGAATAACCTATTTTAGGTACTTTCATAATTCATACTAACAAACAATTAGATAAAAAGTATATTAGTAACTTTGTATTTATTTATAGTTGATAAAGGATAAGTATTTGTGTAATTTTTAAACATAAATAATTATAATAAATCCGTGTAAAAATTAATATATATGTCTATCTAACAAATATGATATATTATATACATTCGATTTTGACTATAAGTAGGAGTGATGTTTAAGTTATAACTTTAATATGTATTTTTATTTGATTTAATAAAACCATAACGTTATGAAGATATAAAAAATAAGTGGTTCTTAGTTACGGTCCACTTACACTAATGATAGCCCAATGCAAAATTTAAATCAAATGTCTATCCAAGCAAGTTTGTAGTATTTGGAATTTAAAAAGTCAAAATTAATTTTAAATTTTAAATAAATGAATGTTAAAGATTAAATTATTTGTTAAATAAAAGGTTAATATCGTTCAATAATTTTTTATAGTATCTTGATAATGTTGGTTTTTTACTATGATGATTTGGAATTAAGTATGGGTAGAGAATATACGAGCTTATCAATGATCATTGCCACCGGTAGATGGGTGGTGGGATTGGCCATGCAACAACACCAACATCATATGCCTCAAAGGTACTGCAGGCGGCTCTTTTTTGTTAGAATCAGAATTCCTTTATTAGTGTATGACACTACCGATAATGGTTCTTGTGGTGTTGAGAGTATAGTTGACATTGTTGTAATTCGTTACTCCACATCCACCAAATAACTTATGTAATAAGTATGATTGACGTTAGCTATAGCCATTTTTTGCTAAATTGTTTCAACTATAAGTGGCAAGATAAGCGAGTCACACATGCTAGTTATCTAATCAGTACTTAGGAATATGCGAGTCACACATGTTAGTTATTGTTTTCACTTTGTTGCGGTTGCTAATAACCATTTTTTGCTTATATTTCAGGATGATGCTACCAAGACAAGTTATCTCATAGTTCATTTCGTTACAACAGCTAAACTAAGGGATTGAGTCCGAATTATTAGAAATATTGCTACTTTGTCTTAATGATTTATTCTAGTAATATTGACAATTGCTAAAATAAGGAATTAAGTTCGAATTATTAGATATTAATAGTTTAATACATTATGTATTAACGTTTGATTCTATTAATGATGAAGATGATTAAAAAGTTATTTCATTTTATGTTGATTTGTCATCTTTTTATTGCTTTTTAAGTTTTTCCTTGCATTTATATTAGATGCTAATATAAATAAAATAAAAACACATAAATTTTGTATTTATTCTTCACACTTTTTGCTGACATATTGGATTTCCGTCAGTAAAAGTAATGGAATTGCTAGTATTCAGCCCCCTTTTTGTTACAGAATAGGTTTGGATCATATACCGACAGAAATGCTATGTTGGAAAGACATAGCGACTTATTTATTAGTGACGGTTTTTCTTTTAGAGAGAGAAGATCTAAACAGCTTTGGCGACCCCTTTTCTACTTTTAGTGACACTTTTTTTTCCGTCACTAAAATCAGTTGTAGTGATACTTTAACTTGTATATAATGATAATTAAGATTAATTTAAACTCTTTGTATTTTTGTATAATTTGTCAAATAATTAAGACTTGTGCTATAATTTTTTTCAAACTATAGTCATTTTTCATGTACTCAATTTCAAACCGAAAAGAGATCGAAAACCTGAAATAGATAAAATTAAAAGCATATATATTTTGTTATTCTAAAGAGAAAAGTAAATAATAGCAACAAAAAATGGTTGTAACAAAGTAGCCATCCTTTGGCCATATATGTATCTTTATTCCTTGCGTGTGAAATATACATGAAATGTGAATTCCAATAATGTTGTATGGGTTTTCAATTTATAGATACATGTAAATTAAAAATAACAATAGAGGAATTTTGTTAAGTCGACAATTACTCAAGATCGAAGTAAAATTACTTAAAATGTATGCGCTAATATAAATGGTTTAAGCCCAACGGTAGTGTATGCACTTTTTACGGGAGATGTTTTGTATATATATATATATATATATATATATATATATATTGAAAAGTTCATGCGAGAACCGTTGTTAGTGCGAGAACCGCGAGAACCATTATTAGCCAATCATTTTATAACATGTTTTTTTATCCTTATTTTTGTCAAAAAGGGTACTGAAGTCTTTTTCCTTTTATTTTTTCCGCCGTCATCCCTGTAGCTCATTCAAGTCCTTCATCGTTCCTCCATTAACGCACGTCGCCGATTTTTTTCATGCACCTCTCTACCCTCAGCATCATTGGCGACTCCCGGAGACCACCACCATTGGAAGCTGATGAAAATCGCCGCCACCAAATTCGGCGATAAAGTCCGCCGCCGCAGGTTTTATTTTCGATCGCACCGTCATACTACTTTAAGCGCAATTTCAGATTGATTCTCAATCGCATTTGGATCTTCATTGCATTTGTTTCTTCATCGTAGGTTCTATTCTTCATCACAGGTATCATTCTTCATTAGAGATTTGTTTTTTTGCCCTAGTTTTTTGATTCATCGATTGTAGATCAGAGTATCCTCAATTTTAGGTTCAATCTAGTAATTTCAGTGTTTAAATATGTTCTCTACTATTGTTTCATCATCATTTGTTCTACAATCGATGATACATTGCTTAATTTTTAAAATAACAGAGATTAGACAGGTTATGAAAATATGCACATTACAGTCAACCTTTTTGCATTTATGCATATCACACTGTAATAGTACAGGTCTGTAGTTTTTATCCATATGTGCATATATAACAAAAAATTTATTAGACTTTATGTAGAACAGAGTATTCTCAATTTTATTGTTCAAACTAGTAATTTCAGTGTTTAAATATGTTGTCTAGTATTGTTTCATTGTCCTGTGATTGATTCAGTTATTTCCCTATTTGATCTGTTGTTTTCAGTAATGGTTTCTCGGGGTAGTAGGTCACATGGTCTTATGGAATCAAGTTCAAGCTTCTCTGTAAACAATTTTGATTTGAATGCATCTCCCGAAAACAATTTTGATTTGAATGTATCTCCGGAAAGCATTGGAGAAGAAGCTGAGTGTAAGTTATTTTTTTTGTTTACTGTTTTTGTTGTATTTTTTGCATATGTGCATACTGTTTTTTCCAAGGTCATCAAGGAACTGTTTCTTTTTCTCTTTTAGAATAAAATATGTTTTATGCATATGTGAAAATATGTTTGATTCAATATGTTTGCATTTATGTTTGATACAAATATGTTTCTGTTTTGTTTTTTTGAACATAAATATGTGATATATTTTTTTTACTGTTTTGTTTATTTTTTTTTTGTTATTCTGTTTTCGTGCATATATGCATATGCATATGTGCATGGTTGATTAATGTTTTTGTACATTCAAATAATGTTTTGTTTTTTTTGTTTTTGCAGATGGTGGTGATCAAGAATCAAGTATTCATGGGTCTGTGTCTGCGAATATGGGTTTAACAAAAATTATTCCAGATGTTGCTGTTGAGTTTAAGCCTGTTATCGGAACTATGTTTAGAAATTTTGATGAAGCTATTGAATACTATAAAGCATATGCATCTAAGGCTGGATTTTCTATGAGGCGGTCTACTGTAAAAACGAACAGGGGAGTTATAACTAACCAGTATCTTGTTTGCAATCGTCAAGGGAAACCAAGGAATAATGGTGTTGACACGTTGCAACCGTCTGATCCTAATTCAAATGCGCGTAAGACATATTTTTCAGTAACCGATTGTAAAGCTCGCATTGGGTTGAAACAAATCGGTTCTGAGTCTTATCGATTAATGTCTTTTAGAGAACATCACAACCATACGTTGTTTGATGATGATAATAGCAATCTATCGCGTTCTAACCGTCAATTGAGACATTCGGATAGAGAGTTTATTTACCGAGTTTCTACATCAAACATCGTCCCTACAAAGACTCATAGGCTCAGATCGTTGCTACAAGGAGGTTATTCTAATGTGACAGGAACTGTTGTTGATTTCAAGAACTTCATAAGAGACATGAACAAATATATTGGTAATAGAGATGCACAAATGCTTGTTGATAAGTTAAATGCAAAGAAACTGCATGTGCCAAATTATTCTTTCGAATATCAAGTGGTTGATAGCGAGCTTACGTGTTTGTTTTGGGCTGATGAAACGTCAAAGTATAGCTATCAAGTATTTGGTGATGTTTTGTCCTTTGATGCTACCTACGATACAAACATGTAAGTTTCTGTTTTGGTTAATGCATATATGCATACTTTATTTTTTCATATGTGCATATTGGTTTTTAATTTTTTTTGTATGTATGCATATTTGCATACTGTTTTTTTTTTTTGCTCAGGTATAAGATGGTTTTTGTTCCTTTTACGGGAATTGATAACCATAGAAAGTGCATTACTTTTGGTGGTGGACATTTGAAATATGAAACAATTGAATCTTACAAGTGGCTCTTAGAAGCATTCTTGAAGACACATTCAAAGCAACCACGGCTTGTTCTTACGGACCAAGATCCTGCTCTTAAACAAGCTGTTCCAGAAGTATTCACAGATTCTACACACAGATTATGTATGTGGCATATCATGAAGAAGTTGCCTCTTAAGGTATTTTGTGTTTTTTGTTTTTCAGATGTGATTATATTTTATAGGGTTTTTTTGTTTTTGTTTTTGCACATCTGCATATCATATTGTTATAAGATGCATTATTCAAGTTTTGAATTTTTTTTGCATATATGCACATGAAACAGAATGACCTTTTGTATATGTTCATATGTCATGTTCAGCTTTTTGGATATTTGTTTTGCATATATGCACATGAAACACATAGATCCTTAATCACCTTCTGCATATATGCATATGTCATTTTCAGCTTCTGTATACATTTTATTAATCTTAGTTTTTTTAACAGGTTTGT
This sequence comes from Pulicaria dysenterica, assembly GCA_947179395.2. Lineage (NCBI taxonomy): Eukaryota > Viridiplantae > Streptophyta > Magnoliopsida > Asterales > Asteraceae > Pulicaria > Pulicaria dysenterica. The sequence continues at coordinate 3,287,421 of OX359291.1, read as the reverse complement.
GGCAATTTGTTGCACAATACTGATCTAAGGAAACGTTTACACAAACTGGTGTGGAATGTTTACCTTACTCCGGATGAGTTTGAGGGCAAATGAAATTCATTAATACAAGAATTTTCATTAGAGAACAACAAATGGTTGGGTGATATGTTTGATGCGCGTAAAGGATGGATTCCTGCTTATTTCAGGCATATCCCCTTGTGTTGTTTGATGAAGACTACATCATTATCCGAGAGCGAGAATTCCTTTTTCAGTGTTTATTCAATTCCGGGGAATACATTAATCCAGTTTATGACTTGTTATGAAACTGCTATGAAAAAACAAAGATATGATCAGAGGATTTTTGATAACCAGACATCAACAACTGTACCTAAGTAGGTTACACATTTAGATATTGAAAAGAATGCTTCAAATGTCTACACAAGAGCTACATTCAACTTGGTTCAGAAGGAGATTTCTAGGAGTGTGTGGCAGTGCATTCAAAAATCTATTAGTGTAACCAACGAGGTTGATGAATGTGTAATAATGCATAAAAACAAACATGGTGATGTTGTGAATGAATTCAAGGTACGTAAATTTCTGGTTTTTGCATATATGCATTAACAACATTATTGAAATATGCATATAGTCATATGCATATATGCATATAACAAATATTTACTTGAGTTTTGCATATATGCAGAACATAGATTATTTCTGTAATTGTTTTTTTTAAATATTTTCTGTTATTTTTTGTGTAATTGTGTTTTTGCAGGTTACAATAAACAAGGGTGATGATAGTTATTTTTGTAATTGTGATCATTTTATTCGTCAAGGTTATCCTTGTCGTCATTTGTTTTACGTGTGGAATGCTTATAACATCAAGACAATTCCTCAAGATTATATTTTAAAAAGATGGACAAGGGATGTTATTCCTTCAGAGTTGCGTCAGTCTCGTCTTCGGTTTGGTTCCAACAATTACGAAAATGATCAACTTTCTAAAGAATCTTTTTCTATTGTTGAATCATGCGTGGAACTTTTAAGGAGTGACACTGAAAAGTTCAATATATTTGTTGAGAAGTTAAGAATAATGAAAAAAGAAGTACAAGACGACCTAGCTGCTGTTTCAAAGGGGAAAGACAAAGAGGATGTTATTAAAGACTTACTCGGTGTTGAAGTACCTGGAGATGTTTTAATAAAAGCACCTCAGGGAATACGTAACAAAGGTTCTGGAACGAAAAAGCGTTTGGTTGGTCCTGGAGAAAAAGCAATTCAGAAAGCAAAGAAAGGGAAGACAGTGAAGAAAACAAAGACTGTGAAGAAAGCAAAGACAGTGAAAAAAGCGAAAACAATAAAGAAAAAGACTTATAGTGATGATGAAAGCGAGTTTATGAGTGATGATAGTGAATATATGAGTGATAACGATAGTGAAGATATTAGTGATGAGTTTTGATATTTTTTTGTTTACGTTTTGTAACCTGATTTTTCATGTGCATAGACTGTTCAGTATTGTTTTGCATATATGCAAAACAGCCTGCTATTGATAGATTAAACAATTTTTGCATATGTGTATATTAGGCTTTTATATTATACTATAGTTGTAAAAGGTTTTAGTATTTAGTTTCTTTTTATCTAATGTTTTATGCATATGCATATGTGCATATGACATATGCCAAATTCTTTAAAATAATATGCATGACTGCATATCATATACAAAATTCTATAAAAGAAGATTTTTATCAAGAAATATGCATATTTGCATATGAAATAATTTTATACATATGCAAATCACAGTTTGATAGATTAAACATATTTTTGCGTTTGTGCACATTGTTTTTATATTTTTGTTATATAACTGTAAAAATGTTAATCTGTACCTTTTTCTAATGTTTTGCAAATATGTATGTCTATATCATATTCAAAATATAGTTTAGTCTAATATCAAAACATTGTCTAATAGATAGATTAAACAACTTTTTTTTTCATAAAACATATGTGTATATTTTTCTGCTAGTTATCAGCTAAACATACCATTTTTCGTACTTTAACATATGTGCGTACAATTAGTTTGTGCATATGTGCAAATCAACTACAGTTTGCATATGTGCAAAATAACACTTACTTAAGAATAAAAAATAACTACAGTCTTTGCATATGTGCAAAACAACTATAATCTGCATATGTGCAAATTAACTACAATCTGCATATGTTCTAACTTCAAAGAAAAATCTGTTTTGAAACACAAACAAACTTAAACATGTTTTTGTTTGTTACTTCTTTCTTTTCACTTCTTTAACTACCTTCACTTCTTTCTTTTTCCTCTTTTCTTCTACACTTGTTGTTTTTTCTTCTTCCTTCTTTCTTCTATCCTCTTTTTTCTTTCTTCTCTTCTCTCCTCTTCTTTTGCTTTCTTGGCCAAGTCAAAAGCACAACATCTCTTAAGGTATTGAATTCACACTCGACGATTTTAGCAGCATACTTGTGCCTCAATCTGTTCAATATAATTTTCTGTTGTCTTGCAGTGCCATTTATGCCGGAGTCCCAACTATGTGATGCACCCATATACGTCTCCATATGACGCATACAGAAGACGCCACAATCAACATAGTTACCAATGGATTGGGAACTAAATCTCAAAATTTCAATTTGTTTGCCCTTGATGCTTGCTGCTTTTGGATGGTTTACCCTCTCAATATAATCGACCATAATACTTTGCTGTATTTTTAAAATAACACTACAGTCAATCTTTTTGCATATATGCATATCACACTGTAATAACACATGTCTGTAGTTTTTATTCATATGTGCATATATAACAAGAAATTTATTAGACTTTTTTTGCACATATGCAAACTGATATGATATATTAAAGTTAAGTTATGCACATAGCTTTTTATTAACATGAAGTAGATAAAATTTTCAGGTTTTAACTTAAAACTGTTAATGGGTAACCAGAGTAAGTTGCTTCAACAGTTGGTTCTTCGTCGTAGATAATCTTATCGATTAGTACCAGCTTTTCATTCTTTAGATCAAAAACCACTAGAAAGAAGTGGTTTTCTTTGTGTTGTGCACAAACAATCTGCATTTAATACGGAAATATTAAATATAAATGTAATAAAATTAACTTTTTTATTAAATGTATTTTAAAGTATATGTTTGTACCAGGTCAAAAGAATGGAGGTTCAGTTCTTCCTCTCTTCCTTCAACAGCAGCAAGTAAAGTAGTTTGAAAAGCTGCAAACAATTTGTCATCGAGTTCTGTTTTTTTGTATATGTCTTCTGTCTATACATCATAAAATAATAAAAGGTTATGAATATATTTTTCTCAGTAAAAAGAGGTGATTTATTTAATGTAATTACTTACGAGGGTTTGCACAGGTAAAAACAGCCTTCTTGGGGCTCCAGGTGAACGGTATCGTTCATTATAGTTAAGCACGTAACACCAACTGTCAACAACATTTGATGTTGCCCATGACCCTGGTTTTAATGTTTGCAAACCATCCAGAACAAGCCCATGGCCGTAAGGTGTCTCGAACACAAATTGGATGCATATTTTTGTTTTTTAAGCATTAGTATACAATTTTAGAAGACATAAAGGTTCATATGTACAAATGAGAGTTTTTAGATCAGTAGATTATGCACATATGCAAAACACATCAGGAAAATATGCATATGTGCATAATACTCATTTCATTAAATATATTTTGTTCAGTTTTTTGAATGTGTATATCACACTTTTTGATACACCAGATTATTCATTTTGACTGTTATGCATATGTGCATAACACTCTATTTGTGTATATGTGTTATTCATACTTACATGTTACCTTCATCTCGTTTTGATCCGAAAATGTAGTTGCAGATTCTTGTCTCCTCAGCTGTTAATGACTTCTTTGCATCCACTACTCGGTGAACATAAGGAGACTTCATTGATTGTGACAATTTTATAGCTCTTTTTCTCTCTACATTCTTTGATATAGTGGCATGCTGAACAGGGGTAACCATACTGATTGGGACAGCATGAATTACATTAGGATCTTCAGTTGAGAGAACTATTTCTTTATCTTTGCTTTCTTCCTCTTCCTGAGTGAGACTAAGGCTGAAAGAAGGTGCACCTATATATTTTGATATATCAGCCGCTGTTGAAGTCTCTTTAATAGATTTTGAAGACATTTGTTTAATATGTTCTACAATTTCATTAAGTGTTTGAGATGAATTCCAATATTCATCTATATATAATCATTTAATAATGACAAAACATATATTAGTGACTAAAAATGTAATTTTAACATATATGCACATATGCAAATACAGAAGACAGATCACTTCATATTCTTTGCATATGTGCATTATTAGTTGTTTAATGCACTTTTTAACAGACTGACCACTCATGTTTTTGCATATGTGCACTAACAGAGTTTTATATACAAATTTATGTATCTGTTTTGCATATATGCAAATTCAGATTACACATCAATTCAAGTTTTTTTCAATACGTGTATTAACAGAGGGTCAGTTTGAGAAAAACATACATAAGATGACATAACATTCAATACTTTTTGAATATATGCACATTTAAGAGACAGGCCAATCATGTTTTTGAATTGTGTATTAACAGAATGCTATAAACACATGTTTCAGAACACATTTTTACTCAAGTTTTTGCATATGTGCAATAATAGAGGGCTATGAACATAGGGGTAGTTGAAATATTTTAGATAATGTATACAATTTTTTACAGCATATATGTACCTTCTTCAGGCGTCAAACTAGTTTTGTTGGCCTCAGCTCCTGGTACAATCTCAGGTTTTTTGGTGCTCATTTCTTGTATTATTTGATCCAGCTTATTAAGCGTGTCGGGTGTTAAATCTATACATATAATAAGGAAAAACATTTTAAAACATTAGACTGTAATCATTTTTGTAATATCTTGTTTTTCCATATATTCATAAACATTTTATAACTTTACACTGTAATATTACACATTTTCATCACATTTATGCATACCTTCATCATCTTCCTCACATTCTTTTCCATTAACTTTCTCACCTTCTTTCGAAACAAGAGCCTCAGGTTGATCATTCTTTGTTGGTTCTTCAATAACCGAATGATGTTCTTTAGAAGCAACAGTCTCAGGTTCCTCACCTTCTTTTCCTTCATTTTCTTGTTCAACTGTTTTTTCAATAAAAAAAGTAAAGAATTAAATAAGTTTTTACAATTATGCACATGTACGCTAAATATGTTCATTACCTTCAACATTTTTGTCCTGTTCTTTCTCCGTTGCTTGTCCTTTTTTAACATCAACAGGAGCTTCAGATTCAACGGATTCTTTAGAAACGACAGCCTCATGTTGATTAGCACCTGCGAAAAATCAATATTGTCATGAATACAAATTATATGATTTTGTATTAAATAAATTATGCACATGTACACATTATGTTTAGTTTTTTTTTATTACCTTCGGTTGATTGATCTTGTGCTTCTTGTTTTTTCTCAACTTCTATACTAACATTCCGAGATTCTCTAGTTTTTGAACTTTCAGGTTTCTCAGCTTCGTTTCCATCGTCATCATCGTCACCATCACTATCTTCATCATCATTCTTTTCATCACCATGGTTCTCTTCATCATCATGCTTCTTTTCTTCATCATCGCCATGTTTGTCCTCCTCATCATCATCATCCTCTTCATTATCACCCTCTTCTTCATCATCATCCTCCTCACCAGAATCTTCCCCATCTTTACCTTCATCATTGTTATTATCATCATCATCCTCCTCATCAGAACTTTCAACATTATCATCATCATTAGCCTTCTTGTCATCCTTTTTTGTCTCCTCGACATTTACCCAAGCCTCACTAAACAATCTGTCATGTTTCTCTCTCAGTTTCTGTAGTTGTTCACTATCTTCATTTCTTGATTCTGCCTCCAGCCAAGTCTTCTCAAACTGATGCTTTTCATTTTTAATCCAGTTATGAAGATTCTCAAGCTTCGCTAAATACTCCTATCAAAGAGTTACAGGATTTTTATATTAATTCATGCATAATACATATTAAAGAACAACGTATTTTGTAAAAGTAGATTTTTTGCATATATGCATATAAAACAGATGATTTTACATATTTTATTTGTATATGTGCATATGAGTTACATATTTTAACATAGTTTTTGCATATATGCATATAAAACAGACAATTAACATTTTGCATATATGCATTATGAGTGTGTTATATAACAGTAGGTTTTTTACCTCAACTTTGTTGCATATATGAACATCACAGAGAGATTATAACATATGTTACTTAATTTTTTTTTCATTTGCATACTTTTTCAAAAAAACACAGAACACTTTTTTCATAATTTTTGCATATGTGTAATATTCAAACGTTTGCATAAGGGCATAAAAAACAGAACATTTTTTTCATACTTTTTTCATATGTGCATTTATGAAGGTGTTAGATAATATTTTATTACCTCCAAAGTAGGTTCTTTCACTTTTTGAGGACTGAAAGGTTTTTCTTTGTCGCCTTTTCCAAATCCGCCATTCTCGATCTCTGTTTCCTCCCGTTTTCTCATCTTGTCCATCGTCCAACCAAGTATGGCTGGACGTCTTCGATCAACATCATACTCTTTGCATTTAGTCTGATCAAGATAAATGAGCTGCATTTGATGAATTTTAAGACAGCATTAGCAATAATTATTAAATATATATGTTACTTTTTTAGATGAAGATTAAATGAGTTATAATAAAAAAGCTTACAGCTAATAAAGCAAGCGGTCCGATATAAAAACTTTTAATATCATCCCTTTTCCATCCTTCTTTGCTGCTCTTCAGCAAATACATCAAGAAACCACACTAATCAATGTCCTTAATTGATATCTTTCTGTTTATGTGCGGAAGGAAAAGAAGCTGTGCATTTCCACTTTTGGAGCAATCACCAAAAGAGCATGAGAAAACAGTCAAAAAGTTTAGGATGAAATGGAATCCAACTGTTTTATCCTCTGTGATGCTCTTGACACATTTTTGTGAAGTAAAGTATTGTGGGTTCTTTTTTCTCCAAGCTGCCTTTGCTTTATCCTCTTCAACATCGATGGGAATTGAGAAGAGATCTGTCTTCCCCTTTGGAATTCCAATCATATCATGCACAAGGTCTTTTGTGATCTTGATGGTTCCTTTTTGTAACTTTAAAATCATTTTTTCTGGGTCAAAATTGTCTACAACAAAGAATCCCAGCTTAGATGTGACACCTTCAAGATCCATCTTTGCTAACTTTCCAAAGCCAATACTTTCAAGAATTTTTATCTGCTCTTTTGTCATTTCTTTTACTGCTGTGTGCAATGGCTTTGGAGAAGTTCTTGTCCTTATTCCAGGATAAGGTGGCAGCACTCTAACCTTTTTCTTCTCCTGTTCCTTCCCTTTCTCCCCTTTTTTTTCCTTTCTTCTGCTCCTTTTTTACTTCCTTTTTTACCTTGACTTTTACAATCTTTTTTGATTTTTTAGGGATAGAAACCTTTTTTTCTACCCTTTTTCTTTTGGCTGCATATATGCAAATCACATAATTAGTAAGACATCAATTACAGTCTGCATATATGTATATCAAAAAGTAATAACAGATTTGTCAAATTTCGTATATATACAAATCCAGAAGACAGATCACCTAGATTTTTGCATATGTGCACTAGCATAATTTTATAACATACAATGTTTGGATTTCTTAACCCTGTTTGTGCACATATGCAAACACAGAAGACAGATCACATATTTTTTTTGCATACATGCACTATCAAAGTGGTTATAACATATAAAGTTTTCATATTTTCTACTATTTGTGCACATATGCAAATTTAGACGAAAAAGCATATGCAAATGTGCAAATGAAACAAACCTATATCTTCTGTGTGTCTTTAATTTGCATATGTGACAAATATACTCTGCATAAATGCATATTAAATACTAATAAAAGATTTGTTATATTTTCTTTCATATGTGCATTTTGTACTTGTAACAGAATGACATATGTTGATTGTTGCATATATGCAAATAAAAGTTTAATAACAGAATTATTTTTTTGCATATGTGCATTTTGTATTTGTTATATTAAACAATAACAAACATGTGTATTATTATTTATGGACCTGTTTTCTTCACTTGTTTTCCCTTCCCTCTTTGTTTTTCATTTTCACTTCTGCTGCCATTATCACTGCTGCTACCATCCTCACCATCGCTTTTAGTCTCACTTTCGCTACCTTCACTACTACTTTCTATAAGAGAGAAAGTAGCAAAGCGGTAAATTTCCAAAAATTTGTATGTTACAAATATAGTCTGAATATATGCAAATCAAATAATATAATTAATTCTATTACCTTTTTTCTTTTTTTCTTTCTTCACTGTCTTCATCTGTTTTCTTTTGCCTTGATTTTTCAATTTTTTCTTCACTTTCATTTCTTCAGTTTCATTGTCGGTAGAACTATCATCTTCACTATCACTTTCACTTGTAGTTTCTACATAGAGGTAGTGAATTTTTGTATCAAGATTACTTAAATTTTACAATATATGCTGAAATAAGTATATTATAAACTTAAAAAATAATATACTTGCTTCTGTTACCTTTTTTCTTTTTCTGTTTCTTAACTTTCTTTATCTGTTTTCTTTTTCCTCCACTTTTTGATTTCTTCTTAACTTCTTCTTCCTCGCTTTCAGTGTTGCTAGAACTCTCAGATTCTCTATCATCTTCGCTTCCACTTTCACTGGTAGTTACTAAAAGAGGTAGAGAATTTGGTTTCAAAATGACTTAAAATTTACAATATATGCTGAAATAAGTATATTATAAACTTATAAAATAATATACTTGCTTATTCTATGCATATATGCATATCAAATACTAATAAAATATTTGTTTATTTTTTTGCACATTTGCATTTTGTAATTCTAACATAATGACATATGTCAATTGTTGCAAATATGCAAATGAAACTCTAATAACAGAATTTTATTTTGCATATGTATCAAGATTATTTATAAACTTAAAATAATATAAACTTATAAAATAATATAATTGCTTCTATTACCTTTTTTCCTCTTTTGTTGTTTTACTTTGTTGCTCTTCTTTTGTTTTCTTATTCCTTTCATTTTCTTCTTTTCTTTTTCTTTCTTTCTTTCTCCCTTCTTTTCAACCTTCCTGGACTTTTTTGGGTTTGAATGCTCTTCTTCTTCTCTTTTTCTTTTGTCTGCGAATATGCAAATCCCATAAATAGAAAAACATATTTCAATAAATCAAGACAGATTTCAAAATTGCAAATGCAAATGTCAAGAGATTGTTTATTTTATTTTGTAAAACAAATTACCTTTAGTAGTTTCAAGAGCTTTCGAAGGTGTTATGTTGCCTCCATAAGCAACAACCGAAGCTTTTGTCCATCCCTTCTTTGCTGTATCTATGCAAATATATCATAACTATTTGTAAATTATGATATATTATTATAGATATGTTTTATTTAATTCAAAGAATAAGTATATATGAGTATTCTGATAATTCACCTGTGGCTGGTAATTTGATATGGTCTCTTTTTTATGTCCATTACTGCTTATGTTGTTGCTTGTACTTTCACTTCCGCTGCCACTTTCTATAATAGGTAGTGTATTTTACAATGTATAAATGTAAATAAATATTTATAATATAAGTTGAAATTAGTATATTAAAAATTTATAAAATAATACAATTTGTTACCAGCAAGAGCTATAGGATCATCTTCTGTATTTGTGAAGTTTCCAATTTTGAAATTTCGCATACTTTTCTAGGTGTTCTGTCTTCTGTATTTTTGAAGACTGATCTGTTAGATATTTGCATACGTGCACTAACAGGGTATTTATAACATACTATGGTTTGGATTTTTTATTTGTCTATTTATGCACATATGCAAATCCATAAGACAGATTCCCTATGTTTTTGCATATATGAAGTAGTAGAGTGTTCATAACATACAGTGTTTGGATATTTTGCCCAATTTTTTGTACATATATGCAAATCCAGAAGACATAACATTTTAGATTTCTGCTTTTGTGCAGTAACATTTTTTATATCATACATTGTTTGGATATTTTGACCTATATTTGTGCACATATGCAAATACAGAAGACATATCACATAAATTTATTCTTATATGCACTAGCAGAGTGTGCATAACATATAGTGTTTGGATATTTTGCTCTATTTTTTCTGCACATATTCAAATCCAGAAGACATAACACTTAGATTTTTGCATATGTGAAGTAACAATGTTTATATAATTCATTTTTTGGATTTTTTGCCCTATTTTTTTTGCACATAAGCAAATCTAGAAGACAGAACATATAGGTTTCTGCATATGTTCACTAACATTTGTTTTACAACATACATTGTTTTGAATATTCATATGAGATTTTTAGCACAGATAACTGAACATTAAATATATAATCACATACCTGACATTCTAGTAAATCGTTTGTCAGATATGATCTGTTAAACACATCAGTTAACAAAAACTAGAATTAGGTTAATGTAAAATTAGTTAAACAAAACATCAGTAGCTATGTAAAATAAGAACATCAGTTAAACAAAACATCAGTGGCTATGTAAAATAAGAACATCGGTGTTTCTTCTTCTATTCGAAATCAGTTTTCTGTGTGAAATCAGATGTAAAATAAGTACATTAGCTATTTCTTACCGTAGAATTTTTTTCGAAATGATTAACGATAGAAGATCGTTTTAGCCTTTAAGAAACCGATCGATTGAAGTTGAAATAGTCCGAGAAATCCGTTGGAATAAGAAGAATGTTGACGATATTTGGCAAAATCCTTTGAAATCCTTTTCAAAATCTTCGAGGATTTCACGATATCGACTGATTCGGAAGAAATCTAGGGCAAAATCGAACGGGGGGAGAGCGAGGTGAGTTCGTGAGAGAGATTTTAGGTGTAGCAGTTATCGAGGAAATGGGGGAACACGAATTGTAATCGGAAAAAAGAAGGCGTCGTTTTTTTGAAAGTCTTATTTAATGAGGTATATGAATATTTTCCAAAAATACCCCCCCAATATTCCAGGAATGACAACCTACGGCCCACAGCACCCTCCAACAATCTTGGGTTTTAAATATTTTAGACCATTGATTTGTTTACATTAATTTTGATCTAAGGCTCACAATGGTTCTCGCGGTTCTCGCGTTAACAACGGTTCTCGCATGAACTTTCCCCTATATATATATATACCAAAAGGAATTGTCATAGTTTGAATATTTATACATACATTTCAACGTGTGGACGAGAATATATAATTGTTTGTTTTGTATATATGTATACCAAAAGGAATTGTCATAGTTTGAATATTTATACATACATTTCAACGTGAGGACCAGGGGTGTCTTTGAGGGAGTGCAGACGGTGTGGTCACACAGGGCCCACGTTTCTGAGGGGGCCCAAAATTTTATATACATATATTATATATAGATATAATGTTATAATTTTTCAAATCCTACTTAATAAAATAGAAATACTAAGAAGCTTATTGTAAAATAATTAATCTACAAGCCTAAATAATATAGATATTAGGGATTTGATGACAAAGATCTTAAGTCATGTTGTAGCCGTGTTGAAGTTGCACTTAAGTATGAAAAACGATTAGATTTTAATGCAAATAAACTTTATATGGAGTTGCAGCTGTTTGACACGTTATTACGCGGTAAAACTACCAAACTTAATGATATGTTACAATATTTTAAACACATTGATTGTTTTCCTAATGCAATTATTGCATATAAAGTTTGTTGACTATTCTAATAATTGACATGTGCATATAACAAGTTTTTCAAGACTTAGGCTTTGTTTGTTTTTTTAAATAAGGTTTAATTTTAAAGAAACGTTTGCGGGTGCGCAAAGCTTTCCAATAAGCTATTTGTTTTTTCAAAGAAACGTCTGTGCGTACGCAGACGTTTCTAATAAGTTTGTTTGTTTTTTCGCAGACATAAGATCTTATTTTGTCGTCTTTTTGCTTATTTTGAGAAGCTAAAAACCATATCTTCTCTTTAAGACATGAAATAAGATATAAGACATTTATATCTTCAAAAACTAACAACACCTTAGTTGTTAATAATGATGACATGTGCATAGACAAGTTTTTCAAGACTGAGTGCATAAACAAGTTTTTCAAAACTTAGTTGTTCACAATGTTGATATGTGCATAAACAAGTTTTTCAAGACATAGTTGTTGTTTATAATGTTACAAGAAAGACTTAATAGAATGAAAATGATACCTATGAATAACGATAGTTTGAAAGGTATTTGTTATGAATAGTTTATTCAAAACTTTGCTTCTAATAATGCTAATATAACTATACGATTAATATAATAATGTAGAATAGTTCTCTTATTTTAGTTAATAATATAACAAATGTTGTAATTTTACTAAATCTTTTGTGATATGTGTATAAAAGGAGCCCAATTTTTCTATTCGCATAAGGCGTTGGAAATTCACAACACGCCCCTGGTGTGGACGACAAATTAAGATCATAATTATTTTTCATGTAAAATTGTTACTTCAACAAGAAATAGTGAAGCCTTAATGCCTCTAGTTTTGATAGAACTATAACATAATTAATCATAACGAGTTAAATTTTAGAACCTTAAATTAAACGTACACATTTTGTAATTTGATCACAAGAATTGTAAGAGGAAAACATTAATTGGGTGGTCCACGATCGAATATTAATTACATCACGCAACTTCAACAATAAAATGGAAACCTGTTGCTTGTGCATCTATTCCTAGCTAGCTACCTCATACATAAGTGGAAATTAAATTAAAAGTTATATTTTTCTATCTTAATCTGCTTAATTGCATTACTATTTCCTATATAAATTTTGGTTCTTATATATAACAATAGATCGGTCCTATTATTGATCATAACGGACTCATTATATATATATATATATATATATATATATATATATATATATATATATATATATATACTAGCTAAGCGACCCGTGTATCAACACGGGATAACATAAGTTAATTTTAAATTTATATAGTTTTAAAGAGTAATAACACGTATAGTAAAAATAATTACAAAGCATAGATAGGAAAATAAAATCTCGTAAGAAAATAAGAAATGAATAACCATTACAGAATTTTGAAATCCATACATAAGATTATTATTAAATTTTCTGTAAAACCTATTTATAAATAACATTCATGGTTTTATTAGTAGGGGTTTCCTTCATCATCGCACTATAAACTTTTAACCACTTCTTACTTTTCACTCAAGAAACCGTCACATATAACTATCCATGAGTAAAAACGTGTATTTTTAATACTTTTTATAAATACTCTTTTTAAGAAATATAAAGTTATATTACACGTCTAAAAGTTTTTAGTATAATATTAATGTGTTTTTCTTGATGAAGCTTTATCCCGACATTGTAAATACATAACTATAATATTATTGTCGATGTTATAATATCAAGTGCTTTAAAGACATTTTTATTAACCAATTATATATTTGAATATTTGAAATTGTAAACTAAATTTATTAAAAGTTAAATAATGATGACATCCATCTAAGTATACGTAAATTAGATCGCATAAAAATAAGATTCTAACATAGAATAAATTATATCTATACATACGTAAATCACTTAAGTGTAATTTATTAGTCATATATCCATGTAATAATAACTTTTTTTTATGTATCAGGTTATTAGTTAAATAATAAGAAAACTTAAAAAATTAAAAATTTTATATAAAATTTCAAGTTGTATGTGTAACTACAAAACTCACTATCATTACAGTTGTTTCACTACCCAGTAATTATGTAGAGTTTTAGAGTCTGAAGTGTTATTTACTCACAACTAACAATTAATTTTAAAAAGCTCTAACGGTAGTGATAGTTTTGTATACAACTTTATGCTACTAACCATTAGTTATAGTATATTTTTTAATTCTTTTTATCAAAATACCAAGAAATCAGTGATTATATCGACTATATTATGTAGAGGGAATAACTATAAAAGACGAATAAAATATACAATAACTACTTAGATGTTGATAAACAATTAAATTATACTAACTTTTTAAAAAACCACATATTCCGATATAGTTTATATTAAAACGTAGATAAAAATTAGACGATTACAAATATATAATTATTTTTTCTCAAAACAAAATATATTTAAAGTTATTAAACATAATTTTCAAACAACTTATAATTAATTACATTAATATACAATTTCTTAAAACCCCCTCACATATTTCATGCTACCCCCTTAACAATTTATATCCCACCCTCTTCCAAATCAAAACCTTAAGAAAAATTTGCAATTATGACATCATATTTCCGATTTTTTTAATTTTTTTTAAAAATCAAGAAATGTGATTGGTGGAGAATTTTTAGGGAAGAGAATAAACCCTTTTCAATTATATATATATATATATATATATATATATATATATATATATATATATATATATATATATATATATATATATATATATATAGGGAGGGTTCATACGAGAATCGTTGTAAGTGTGAGAACCGCGAGAACCAATCTCGGCCGTTCCTTGGATATGGGAAGTTTCATAGATGGTGAGCGTGGAGGGATAGCGTGTGGCAGGGTGCATGTAAGAAATTCATGGGTGTGCAATGACATTGAAAGAAGGGGAATTGGACGGCTTAGATTGGTTCACGCGGTTCTCGCACTAAGAATAGTTCTCGCATGAACTTTTTCCTATATATATATATATGTATATATATATATGATCAATATAGAATCATGGCTTAAACATAGAACTTAAAAAACCAATCTGGACTATTGGATCATCAAGATCAATGGATGAGATTAAAGATGACATAATTGTAATTATCATACATTAATTAAATGTAAAAGGCAAACATGGAAAATCCCCCCTCCCCCCAACAAACTCACGTTTAAAAAAAGGGCAAACTGCACCAAAATACAACGAACTTTTATTAAGCTACCAATGTATACAACGAACTTCAAAATTTAAAAAAAAAATAAAAGAAACTCTCTTATATGCCCCAATGTATGCAAGTTGTAACCTGCTCTTCAGGTTACAGGTAACTTTTCAATTTTTGCCAAATTTTTAATTTTTTTAATTATAGTATTCATGTTCTTTGTTCTTCAAGTTCAAGAACATTCAAACATTCAACCCTTGTGTTCTTCAAGTTCAGCAACATTCAAGCTACATTGCAGATATAATTTAATATGTTGAACAAGAAAATCATGAAGGAAAACAACAAAACCATTTAAGAACAAAAAAACCATGAAAGTAGAACATTCCAGTAACCAAATTATACATTCAAGAAACCCTAATACAAGAAACCCTAATTAGTGAAAATCCTAGATCTGTACAAATGAAGAACAAGAAACCCAAATCTATTCAGATCTCTAACAAGAACATATTCAGATCTGTACAAATATGAGGTGAATGTCAAAATACAACCTTAAAACCCATTCAAACAAGAACACACAAAGTCATTTGAACACGAAGAAATGAAACCTGGTAAAGTCCTAATCGCAAGCGGCGGCGACGATTCTTTGAATTCTACGACAGAAACCCTAATCGCAAGGCGGCGGAAGAACCAAAAATCGAGATCTTGCGACTTCGAACTGCAAGGGGTCAACGGTTGTTTGAATGGTGGTTATGTTTGAAACCTAGATCTGAACGGCGGTGGTGTTTGAAGACGGAGGTGCACGATGACAAAAACCCTAATCACATGGCGAGGCGGCGGCGATTAGGGTTTGAAGCAGCATCAGCGGAAGAACTCTAACTCGAGATCTTGGAGGCGACGATGGTGCGGGTTTGAAGCAGCGGCGGCGGTTAATCACGGTGGTCGGACTTCGGCGGTGCTGGACTTCGGCAGTGGATCTTCACGGTGGCGGAGGCGATTAACCGTGAAGGTTTAAAGGCTTTGAAGTCTTGAAGGTTGAACTTTGAAGGCTTTGACGGCTTTGAAGTCTTGAAGGTTGAACTTTGAAGGCTTTGAAGGATCTGCAAGTGTTTTTCTTTTTTTTATTTAATAATTATTAAAAAATAAAAATTAATAATAAAAATAATGGTAACCGGTTGAGAAAAGGAGGTGACCTGTTATACCAGGTCAATTGTATATAATGTAAGAGTTTTTAAAGTTGGTTGTATTTTATTTAAAATTTTGAAGTTCGTTGTATACATTGGTAACTTAGTAAAAGTTTGTTGTATTTTGATGCAGTTTGCCCTTAAAAAATATACCCCTCAAAACTTTAATTTGTCATAATTTTTTTAGTTTTGTGAATTTAAACAAAAAATTATATTAATCTTTTAGTTTTTTAATCCTTTTTCAATCAAGACCACTCTTCCCATATATTTTTATATTTTTTTTTGAAAAATGTAAATTTTTTAATATTTTTTTTGAAAAATGTAATTTTTTTTTTGCATTTTCAATGAATCATTGTGGATTTGCATTTTGAATTTTCATATTTTGTATTTTCGGAAGCATCTCCATGACCTGCATCTTTATAGTTGCATTTTTCGGTTTTTTACATTTTGCATTTTAGAATGATACCTAGCTCAAAATGAAAACTTTGCATTTTCAAAAAAAAAAAACGTTTCAGAAATATATCAAGGATGGTCTTGTTTGAAAGAGGACGAAAAACTGAATCTAAAGATATACATTTTTTTGCTAAAATTCTTAAAAACAAACGAGTTATGATGATTTAAAGTTTAATGAGTTTTTTTTAAATTAATGGATTGGTAGGCGAGAAGAAGCGATTGTTTTTTTTTTCTTTTTTTATTTTCTATTTTTGCACTAAACAATATGACACGTGTTATCACTAGAGGTGGTTCTTTTGGTTATATGTTTAATTTCTTGTCTTTTTTATTTAAATTAAATAGGAAAGAGTAGTATGGGTATTATTACATTACCCTTACTTTTTTAAAACTAACATATCTATCAAACGAGAAGGTGTTAAATTACGAAAAATATAACAAATTAACGAGAAAATTATGCTCTTTAATTTGAGACCGATCTTGACATATTTTTTTAAAAGAAAAAAAAGTCGTTTTTGCTGGGGTTTTTTTCCCATTATAGCTCGACTGTGCACAAGTGCAAATTTTACAATTTGCACTTGTGCATATTTACATCTGTGCTGAAAATCTAGGTGAATCTATGCGTTATGTGCAAAATTATCTATGCTGAAAAAAGTAGGTAAATGTGTGCATCTTGTGCAAAATTTGCACTAGTGCAAATGTCGAGCTGTATTGAACAAAAATCCAGCAAACACAAAAAAAAAATTGTAAAAAAATAATATCAAGACTAGTCTTAAATTAAATAGCATAATTTTCTCGTTAATTTGGTATAATTTCCGTAATGTAACACCTTTCTGTTTGATGTATATATTAGTTTGAAATATGTGGAGTTAATGTAAAAATGTCCAAACTACCCTTAGTTATTTAAGGATAAGTTTGATTAGTTTAAGGTTATCCATTAACAACTCTTCAATCTTAACCCTCCATCTATTTGATCAATGGTTGCAATTGGTTCTTGCAGTTCTCGTACGAAAAACAGTTCTAGTTTGAACCGTCGCCCATATATATATATATATATATATATATATATATATATATATATATATATATATATATATATATATATATATATATATATATATATATATATATATATATGTATATACACTTTTGTATGTTAATCGTATAAATAGGATGAAAAATATCATATAATGTATATAAGCATATTTTAAGTGTCTTAAACTTTTAAACATTTCTATTAACAGTGGAGAAATATATTTGGTGCAGTTTCATTATCGCACATAATTAAGTTTAGTAATATGTCTATAACAACATGGGAGTAGGGGAGTATCTATTCCTATGCTTCTCATGCTTAATGTGGTATTAATACCTAGTCATTTATACTTTATTCATGTTATAACTTAGAAATTGAAATACACATACTTCGTATATTAGACATACTTCAAAGGTTAAGAAAAATGCTCTCTCCTCTCTCCTCTCTTCTATTTTTCTCTTTCTTTATCCTCTATCCCTTCACTCTCCTCTCCTTCCTTTGGTATTGAAATGCAGAGATATAAACAAAATGCTAGATTCCGCAGTCAAGGAAATAATGTTGGTGTGCTGCTAAAAGCCACATATGCATACTGAAGTTATACCAAATGGTGTTACTATTTGGACCACCTCTCTCTTACCTACTAGACATATTACATTAATCCATTATAATTTCTAATATAAATTTTACACTTACATATATCACATCACATAATCAATTTATGTTATAAAAAACGTGCTATTCGAAAACTAATATGAATAGCCTAGTGTTGAAACTTAATATCCTTAAGAATTAGAATAGAAAAGAAACACTCGAAAAGGATGGAAGTGAAGTCTTCGTTTTCCCTTTTTTTCCTTTTTGTATAAACAAATAAATTGGAGTTAATCCGTCCGTATACAATTGTTTTTTGCTATACATAACAAGATACAAACAGTTAATGAAGATGGTACAAGTTAATGATTCATATTTTTATTGTGTATGATCACTTTTATTGTGTAACGATCATCTCCCCAAATAAATTAATTAGATATTGTTTTTATAAATAAAATAGATCAAGTAGGACAATTTGCTATCAATAATATTACATATCTTGAGTTGTGTGTAATAAAGTCCATAAAAAGTATAGTCCTGAAATTTTAATATTCAATCACATGTGATTAAGTATACAATTACATGTGATTGTAAAATCACCACATGTGAATTACGAAAATGTCACTCCGTCCAAATTTTTAAAATTCAATCTGGACCATTGATGGGGATGATCCAGAGGCTGAAATTAGTCCCTTAGGACTATGCATTAAGTATGGACTATGTTGAACATTTCTCTACATCTCTTACCCTTATTTATCCTTTTAAACTAAATAACGAGTCGCATTGGACCCGCGCGTTGCGGCTGGTTCTACGGTGAATAAAAGTAGGAAGAAAATTAAACAACGTGGCTCTAGAGTGAATGAAAGTAGGAAAAAACTTAAATATGTAAAATTGTTGTGTTATTTGATTTACATTTAAATCGAGTCATGTTATAACCATTTAGTATTTATTACCTCCACACTCGAGAATTTTTCAACGAATTAAAAAAAGACTCTGATAGAACTATTTTAATATCGAAACGTCAATAGCAATAAGATAGTCGTGAAAATATATTTGTAATTACACTAAATATTATAGGTTACAATGTTTTAAATAATATATAACTAATTATTGTAATAATAAATATAATTACCAATAAAATGAATATTAAAATGTGGCAAAATTAAGGCTAAGAGAAAAATAATAAATAGTAATAAAATCGCAGCCTTGGAAAAAATAGGTAGAAGAAAAATCACAGCCTGGAAAAAGTGGTACTACAATTTGCATAAAAAAAGAAAAGAAAAAGGCCATCCAAAGACTCAAACCTGCGCCATCTTGCTCACATCAATTGTCCCAACCACGTGAGCTATAAACTATTAGAGTGAAGAAGTCATGTTAGCCAAAATATTTTTTTTAACAGCAAGAAAGAGATGGAAAAACAAAAAGCTTCGACATTACTATCACCATAACCAACCACCTTGAAGATTTTATTTCCAAACTAGCAAAATGCTAGCATAAGAACTTACAAAGTACATTAACCAAGTAAAAACCACCAAAGAACTATACAACTATACATTATCACTACTAAGCCTTATCTAAAGACTCAAACCTGCGCCATCTTGCTCACATCAATTGTCCCAACCATGTGAGCTATAAACTATTAGAGTGAAGACGTCATGTTAGTCAAAATATAAACTAACATTTTGCAAATACTGTTCCTAGTTTCCTGTAAAATATTAGTATATATAATATAATATATTACATGTGTTTTTCTCCGTAATTTTCTAAAATTTTATTATTAATATCTTCTTCAAATCAACCTGTTTAATGTTTAGAAAAAATATATATTTATTTATGTAAAAGTGTCATATAGCAACAATTACATTATTTACAAATCAATAATTTACATTTTTATCTTTTCTTTAATGCCTCGATCATAGGTCCAATTATATTGTAAATGTGTAACGTAATAGTTTCGTACGTGTTGTTTACATAAAACTCATTAATCACTTTTGTTTGACGGTATTGATGCAAATGCGTGATATCTTATTTTATATATTCCTTTAAAATGAAGTAATGTAGATTACTAAGATACCCTCTACATATATAAGGGGAAAAAAACTAAAAGAGCATATATCCTCATAGGGCCTCTGCAACCACATGGTGGCAATTGGTATGGACGATCTAAATTGCAAAATTTTGTGACATGATATTCAATTTAGTAATATATGGAACTCTAATTTTCAAAGAGATAATAAATGTATACAATTATTTGGCTTTGACACACCCCCTAGCTTCCTCTCTAAAGAGGTTGATGGTGTATTTAATTGATCAACTTGTATTAAAATTTTTCTTTCTTTAGAAAGTAATAAACGTATGTTTGTTACCTTTCCTTCTTTCGAAATAAATATATACAATTATTGGTTAATATTAAACGAATTATATTTTACTAAATTTATCGATGATCAAATGTTAAAGTAATTTCACATAACTGGTTGGGGCTTGATGAAAGATATATATTTGCTTCATAGTTAAGTTTTTAAAAAGTAAAATTCCATATCTATCTATTATAGCCATCATATATAAGGCGATCACAATTTAACGTATACTTCATCTATGTTTTAACTTATAGTCACAACATATCCTTCTTTCCTTCCATTGATATCAATATCAGGTCACTTATATTTCATCTATGTTTTAACTTAGAAACTAAAATACTCATACATTATATATTAAACATACTTCAAAGGTTAAAAAAATTCTCTCTCCTCCCTCCTATTTTTTATCTTTCTTATCATTTATCCTTCTCTCTCCAATCCCTCTTTTGGTATATTGAAATGCCGAGATATAAACAAAATGCTAGATACCACAGTCATGGAAATAATGTTGGTGTGCTACTGAAAGCCACATATGCATACTATAGTTATACCAAATGGTGTTACTATTTGAAACACCCCCCCCCCCCCCTCTCTCTCTAATATATCAGACATATTACATTAATCAACTATAATTTCTAATACATATTTTACACTTACATTATATATATATCACATCACATAATCAATTTATGTTATTAAAAATGTGCTGTAAGAAAACTACTATGAATAGCCTAGTATTAAAACTTTATATCCTTAAGAATTTGAATAGAAAAGAAACACTCGAAATTAAAAGATGAAAGTGAAGTCTTCTTTTTCTCTTTTTTTCTTTTTGTATAGACAAATAAACGAGAGTATATTCGTACACAACAGTTTTAAGCTATATACAACAAGACACAAGCAGTTAATGCATATGATACAAGTTAATGATGCATAAATTTATTGTGTATGGTCACTTTTATTGTGTAAAGATAGCATATAAGTTATTTAAATATTGTTTTTATAAAGAAATAGATCAAGTAGGATTATAAATTGCTATCAATCATATCACGTCTTTACCCTTATTTATCCTTTTAAACTAAATAATGTATTACATGAGTTTTTCTCTGTTGAAAAATACGATTTACTAAAATTTAATTATTTGTATTTTCTTCAAAACAACCTGTGTAATGTTTAGAAAAAATGAATATTTATTTATCTTAAAGTGTCATATAGCAACAATTTACATTATTTACAAATCAATAATTTACATGTTTTTATCTTTTCTTTAATGTCTCGATCATAGGTCCAGTTTATTGTAAATGTATAACGTAATAGTTTCGTACGTGTTGTTACATAAAACTCCTTAATTACTTTTGTTTGATGTTATTGATCCAAATGATATCTTATTTTAATATATTCCTTTAAAATGAAGTAATCAGAGATTACCAAGATACCCCTCTACATATAGAAAGCGAAAAAGACTAAAAGAGGTTAAAGAGCATATATCTTCATGGGCCTCTGCAACCACATGGTGGCAAGTGGCAACTGGCATGGCGGTATAAATGGTAAAATCTTGTGACATGATATTCAATTTAGCAATATATGGAACTCTAATTTTCAAAGAGATAATAAATGTATATATATATAATTATTTGGCTTTGACACACCCCCTATCTTCCTCTCTAAAGAGCTTGATGGTGTATTTAATTGATCGATTTGTATTAAGATTAAGATAAGATACTTACCACTAAATCAAAAAAGTTTTTCTACGATTAAAGCGTAAACTATTTCTTATATATTGATTAATTAATAACTCATTTAACATGTATAGTTTTATGGGGTCGTATGATTGTAGTTATGCTGATATGATTGTCTAACAACTTATTTATTTTATAGGATCTAATTAAGTAAAATATTAATCAATATACTGCAACATGTATGTTTTCTTAAGAGCAATTCAATCCATATTATGCAACCCAAGATAATTTCCTCATAAGCGTCACTAAATTAACCACCAAACTATGAGACCTATTTCCTTTCCCTCATTTTGTATTAAAATGCCGATAAATAATCAAAATCTTAGATACCACAGTCGTGGAAATAATGTTAATGTGCGATACCGAAAACGACTTATACATACAAATGTCATACACTACAATGTATGGCCTAGTATGAAAACTTTATTTCCTTAAGAAATTTAAATCGAAAAGAAGCAATCGAAAAGAAAGAAAGTGAACTTACCAATCAGGTATCCCACTGCACAAGTAGTGATAATAGGATATCCCGATAAACTTCCTCCAAATAGACTAGAATGACAATGTTTCTTGGCTAATTACGAGTCTATAATTTAACGACCCTATGAAGCCTTTAATTTTACCAGTTTGATGGATTGAATTAGGTACTGTTATCCATTGACTCCAAGATGATTGTCAACCAAACTTTGCTCGGACCTTTAACCATTGGATGAAATTTAAATGGCCTAAAAAAATAGGCTTTATTTTTAAAGAATGTATGGAAAATGACATTCATCTTTCCGTCAAAGGCTTTGAGAAGAGGTTTAGCTAGTGAAGATGGCGAGAACTTATTACCTTTCATTATTATGTATCCAACTTTAGAAACAACAATTTAACGTATTTAACCACTACAACAAACAGGGCGTTTTCCGACGGCAAAATCCGTCGGAAATCCGTCGGAAAACGGCATTTCCGACGGATTACTGACGTAATAGGTCCACTAGTAAAAGGGGCCTCGCTAATCCGTTTTCGACGGAATTCCGACGGACCTGATTTCCGAAGGATTACCGACGGACTTTTCTGACGGATTTGCGATGGAATTTTGCGATAGATTTCCGACTAACCTAATTTCCGACGGATTACCGACGGAATTCTGCGACGGATTATCGACGGAATTCTGCGACGGATTATCTACGGAATTCTGCGACGGATTATCGACGGAATTCTGTGACGGATTACCGACGGATATCTGCGACGGATTACCGACGGATATCTGCGACGGATTACCGACGGAAATCTGCGACGGATTACCTACGGATATCTGTGACGGATTACCGACGGATATCTGCGACGGATTACCGACGGATGTTTGCGACGGAAAGTTTCGTCGCTAATCCATCGGAAACTCCAAAAAATAATTTCAATATATATTTTGTTTTTGCATTTTATTTTCCTGTATAAAAAAGAAACATAACCCAAAATATTTTCATAAATCTCAAAACCAAAATATTTAGAGTTTTACGTGAGTTTCGTACACAAAATATTCAAAGTACATTACAAGTTCCAAAACATTGTTTTAAAGCACATCATACACAAACATCTAATGGTGCTTAAGAAGGTGGTGGTGAAGACGGAGGTTGATAGTTCATGAACTTTATCAATCCGGAAATCTTTTCGTCCATTTATCTCGATCCGTATCGCTTCTGCATTTTCTCTACTTTCCCTTTGGAGTCGCTCTTCACGCTCCCTCATCTCCAACCTCTCTCTTTCTCTTTCTTCTTGTATACTCACTTTTTTTCCCTCGCTCTTTCTTCTTGTATCTCATCTCCAACCTCTCTCTCCGTCTGTAAACCGTCGCTAATATGTCGGAAAATTTCCGACGGATTTGTTCCGTCGGAAAATTTCCGACGGATTTGTTCCGTCGGAAAGTCCTTCGGTAATTGATGATTTTCTAGTAGTGAACTTTGAATAACTATCATTCATGTATCGTAAAATTATAAAAACCACCTTTTAATGTATTTCATGAAATCCTAAAAAATTAACTTTTAATGTATCAATATTGTATGTATCCAACTTTGAAAACTAACATTTAAGTGAGAAAGAGTTATGATACCCAATGTCAAATTTGTAATATCGTTACTATTGACATCAATATGTAACAATCATTGTAAAATTTGTATTATTGTTACTATTAACAACAATAAAAGAGCTAATTTCATGGAAATCGTAACATATTAAAAATTTTCTTTCATTAGATAGTATGAAACGTATGTTTGTTACTTTTCTTTCTTTCGAAATAAATATATATAATTACTGGTGTATATTAAACGAATTATATTTTACAAAATTTATCGATGATAAAATGTTAAAGTAATTTCGCACAACTGGTTGGGGCTTGATGAAAGAAATTTGCTTCATATAGTTAAGTTTTTAAAAAATAAAGCTATCTATTATAGCCATCATAAAGGGATCACAATATCTGTTTATATTTGTTCAATCAATGATAATTGGGTTTTAAATGTTAAAATTTTAATTATGTATAATTAGATATTTCTTGTTTACTAATAAAATTTCCAAAAGGTGATTAAATAACATAAAATATAGGCAAGATTCCAAAAACACACGCAAGAATATTTAGATTATCATATATTTACATTTTGATCTTTTAAATCATTTTTAATTTTTTTGAAATAAAGAGTAACAACTAAGCAACTAAGCAAAAAACAAGTATGACTCTGTCTTACAATTACATTCCAGGAATTGCGTGTATCGGGTTCCAAATATTATATATATTTTTTATTTTTATGATAGAATTGAATGAAATTTAAATGGCCTTAAAAATAGGCTTTATTTTTAAAGAATGTATGGAAAATGACATTCATCTTTCCGTGGAAGGCTTCGAGAAGAGGTGCAATAGCTAGTGAAGATGGCGAGAACTTATTATTACATATCATTTCATGTATTATAAAACTTTAAAAACCATCATTTAATGTATCATGAAATCCTAAAAAATTTACATTTAATGTATCATTTTGTATGTATCCAACTTTGAAAACTAACATTTAAGTGAGAAAGAGTTATGATACCCATTGTCAAATTTGTAATATCGTTACTATTGACATCAATATGTAATAACCATTGTAAAATTTGTAATATTGTTACTATTAACAACAATAAAAGAACTAATGTTGACATTTGAAAAGTAGGAATATGTTAAATATATTTAGGGTACAAAGCCCATACGACGTCCATGATGTAGCTACAATTATTGCAAGGAGGGAACTATGTGTGGTGTGTGCATGAGTGTGTGTGTGTGTGTGTGTGTGTGAGAGAGAGAGAGAGAGAGAGAGAGAGAGAGAGAGAGAGAGAGAGAGAGAGAGAGAGAGAGAGAGAGAGAGAGAGAGAGAGGATCGAGGACCAAAGAGGGTAGAATAAGAGTAAATTTGTATCATATTACTTGGTTCTTGCTGTAAAGTTATCAGGTCTGATTCATTGAGTCCTTGTGATCACATAAACATTCAGTTTTGAAACATTTGAATAAGAACATTACAGTTTTGAATTATCTAATATGTTTGAACGAAAACTAATAACCGATGACAAAAATTACTCATAGATAATTTTATACTTGATATAATTAAATGGTAAGGTTTGGTTTAAAGATGTTAGAAGTTTAAAGCAACAAGAATCAATGAAGTGATTAATAATTGAGCAACTTCGATCTTGAAATAATCAACTAGTTATCTGGATAGCAAATTTGTTGTTGAGTAAATTGTTGTATGAATTGCAAATGTATATGAATCATCAAATTATAGGAATTGTGAACTGTGTAGATTTGGGTATCACAATTATATGTTGTACTGGTGCAGGTGATTTAATTTAGAGTTTGGCATCGTGAGGTAAGATGCGTTATGGATAATTTGTCATGGGCGAATGATACCAATAGACATTCATTAATTTATTTACGATTGAATTGTAACGGTTTTTACGGATTTGGTAACGGTGTGACTTTGTGATTTTTTGTTAATTCGCATTAATTACAATTGCGGTTTAAGACTTATGTTGCTAATGATTGATAAATATTAAAAAAAATTGTTAAACTGTATTTTTAGAAATCACAATGTTACATGAAAACCGAGAAAATAAAATTACTCCTACATCACATTATACTTAAGAATTAAGCAAGTTTGATCGTGAAATCACTAACTAGGAAATCTAGGTTGCAAATCTTTTTTGGAGTAAACTATTGTCGGAATTGCAAATGTATATGAATCACCAAACTATATGAGCCCCTAGATTGCCAACGGGTTGAGTCCGTAAGGGCTCTCAGGTCGTGAGTCACGAATCGCAAAGTGGCCAAGACCACCAGATCTCAAAGTACCATTTGGGCACAACATCGCAAAATGATTTATGTCATAAAACTTTTATCGCAGATCTATATAGCTAATAAAAATCGTCAAGTGGTCTTAAGATATGGATTACAAAGCGTAGCTTGTTTTGAAAATGCTCTTAAGATATGAACCGTAAAGTATAATTTGTTTTTAATCGCTAAGTGGTTTTAAGATATGAATCGCCATGTGGTCATGACATGATAGTTCATGATACTGGTAACTGAGCTGGGCCGAATTAAAGATCTTCATTGATGTGATCGTTAGGGAGAGAAAATACGTGTTGCACTATTTTTCCATTCGTTATGGTTTTGACTCATTGGGTTTTCTTAACATAGTTTTATATGAGGTAATATCTTCAAGCGCATTGAAGTAGTTATGTACTATTTTTTTACTAGGTTGTTTTCTATTGAGTTTTTACTCAGTAAGATTTTAATAGATTTATAGGTCATCTAAGGGGGTTGTTATGGATAATTGTTGATAATGTCCTTATTTCCTAAATATTAGATAGATAAGATTCAGTAGAGATATGTATTACTATAAATAAGATATTTGAATTTTGAACACTTAGACTTATCCTCTTATCCATTGTATGCCTCTATACAGAGGATTATCTAATACATAATTACTTTTTTTTTCTTTTTTCTCTTATCTTATTATCTCTATAATTTACAATATTGCCAATATATTACTAAATTATTGATGTTGAAATGTTAAAGTAATCATACAACTTTCTATGGCTTGAAGTAATTATTAAGATAATTTAAATGCTTCATGGTTCAGTTAAGTTATAAAAACAAAATTCAATATCTATCTTATCATAGTTGTCATAAAGTGATCATAATAACTTTTTGTGTTATTTTATAGAGTTAATTACATTTTTGTCTTTGTGATTTACCTAAAATTATGAAATTGGTCCCTAAGTCATAGTTTTTATTAGTTTGGTCCCTCCCAACCCATTTACTTGCATATTTGGTCCCTCCTCAAGTTAAAAAAACCAAATTCCCTCTTCCTTTTGATTTTTTATTTTCTTTAACTTTTAATCATGTTTTAAATTTTATATCTTTTTTTAAGATGAAAAATATTAGTTTCATTAATGAGTCTACCTCTCTATATTTTTCGTGTTATTTTAATATTAAATATTTTTTTAAAAAACAAAAATATCAAGTTAAATCTCTCTCTAAAATCTATCTCCTCTCTCCATTATGTAACCTCTCTACCTCTCTCTCTCTCACACACACACACACAGATCATCCAACTAACCACCGCCACTAACACCACCAAATTCACTGAACCCCACCTCCACCGACGCCATGATCCACCAACTACCATCACCTCTAACGTCATCACCCACGGCCACCTTCGTTGACCACCAACTCCATCGAACCCCACCTTCACTGACGCCATGACCTACCAACCACCATCACCTCTAACGCCATCACCTACGACCACCTTTTCCTCATGAGTGAAGAAGAATGTTTTAGACTTATCATCTTCATCTTCATCTTCATTTTTGTCTTCATCTATATTATTTTGTTATGTATTATTATTATCAACTTTCCCTCTTAGAGGTTGAGGGTTCAAGTCTTGTTAAGGACATAAGGTTTAAATTAGGTGGGTGGGTGTGTGTTTGCCGTTAAAAAGGAATTATCATTATCAACAATTCGCGAGACAAGATAAAGCCTTAGAGCTAATCGTCATATGAGTGAAGAAGAATGTTTTAGACTTGTCATCTTCATCTTCATTTTTGTCTTCATCTATGGTTTATTTTGTTATGTATTATTATTATGATCAACAATTCGCCATCCAAGATAAAACCTGGTTCCGATACCACTTGTAAGGATCAAATTATCAAAACATCACGTTGTAAGGATTGAACTTGAAACCTTAACAAGAACCTGTTAGAAGATTCAGCAGATAACCAAACAAGAAAACATGACACCAAGATATAATGTGATTCGGTCAGAGTCACGACCTACGTCCACATGAACCAATAACTTCTTTGTTATAACTAAAGTGTTTACATAGATGTCACCCTAAAGATACATATGTTGAATGAAACCTAGTTACAATATTTATAAATAAAACAAACTAGAAATCCTAATTAAATCACTCCTGAAAAAGTGAGATAATTACAATCAAATTTGAACTAAGACCCCGTTTGGTTCGCGGAATGGAATTGACCGGAATTGGAATTCGTTAAGGAATTGGAATTGGAAGGATTCCAATGGAATTGGTTCCTTCGTGTATTTGGTTCGCGGAATTGAATGACATGCTAAATTTCAAGTTTTGTTTGGTTTGCAAAGGAATTGTAATGGAATTAACAAAAATGAAGAACCTATGCCCTACCCTTTACCTACCCAGCCAACCCTACCTTACCCCTACCTCACTAGTCGTGAAGCGTAATAACGTATGGTGAGCGTAAAAACTGAATTCCCTAAGATTCCATTGGTTTAGTGATGGAATTGTAATTCCATAAACTTGGGATTTGGGGGGAATTCAAAATCCAATTCTTAGAATTTTGTGAACCAAACACGACTTGGGATTAAGAATCTTCAATTCCAATTCCGGACAATTCCAGGCAAATCCTGCGAACCAAACATGACCTAATATTAATCGGCCCTATCCCATGTGAAATTCGAATTTGAATAATCCATCATTCAAATTTATTTAATATTTTAAATTTGGTTTAATTGTCATTTAATTAAACAATAATTAAAACCAGTAATTTTTGTTAACATTGAGTTTTCTATTGATTTAGATTTTAGTTCCAATATCGTACCAATAATTTCAAATCACAACCTACCATATATATATATATATGAAGAAGTACCATTTAGAACCATTTTTAGTGCGAGAACCAATCTGAGCCGTCCAATTCCCCCTCTTTCAATGTCATTGCCACCCATGAATTTCTCACATACACTCTGCCACATTTGATCCCCTCATGCTCTCCATCCATGAATTTCACTTATCAAATCAACGGCTAAGATTGGTTCTCGCGGTTCTCGGACTAAAATCGGTTCTCAATGGAACCCTCCCATATATATATATATATATATATATATATATATATATATATATATATATATATATATATATATATATATATATATATATATATATATATCACTATTTGTCACAAGCAATGAACAGTTCCTTTTTATCTTTTTCTGCCATTGCTTTTTCACAGTTTGTATAAATATAAATATCCTTATAAGAACAGTATAGTGGTTCAACGTTAGTGGCACGTGTGTATTTCTAAAGCAATGATCAAGAGTTCAAATCCTACCCCCCCCCCCCCCCCCCAATTTTTTTTACCCAGTCCCCTTTTTTATTCCATTTGTTTGTTTTTTACCAAGCCCCTTTTTTTACGCAAAGTCTATGTTGGATCGTTCTTAGATTTGCAACACAAAGTTTATACCAAAGATCTGATCAAGTATACACTGTACTATCTTGTTTATTTCATATATTCATCTGTTCATCATCCTTTACAAACTGACAATACGTACATATATATATAGAATAAGGAAATGACGGTTATTTGACCGGTCGGCGGTTATCAACGCCGTTCGGGGAGGGGGGGGGGGCTGTGAGACACATAATAATAATAATAAATACATTATACTAACTAAGGTTTAGTTTATATCCTAACTTTATATGTATATGTACATGTTCGAGATTAACTATCATTCTCCCCCTTAATCTCCATCATGTTGTAATAGATCCTTCATTCCCAGTAGTTGTCTCATAATGCCGAATCTCATCCTTGGTAACGGCTTTGTAAGTATATCTGCACGTTGTTGATCTCCACTAATGTGCTCGACAACTATATCATCTCGTTCAACACATTCTTTGATAAAATGATACTTTGTATCTATGTATTTGCTTCGTCCATGAAATATTGGGTTCTTCATTAAAGCGATTGCTGACTTGTTGTCTACGTATATAATGACTCTTTGTTCCTTAGTCAGTAATCTTGTTGAGTAGTCTCTTTAACCATAGTGCTTGTGTTGTTGCAATAAACTCTGATTCACAAGAAGATAATGCAACTGTCCCTTGCTTCTCCAAAGTAGAAAGTAATGCATCTTGTGCCTTTTCCTCCTTGGGTGTTGACTCCATAGCTGCTATCACTTTAACCCTTTATCTTGTTATCTTCTTCTTGCTTGTAAGTTTTTCCATAATCATTCGCTCCTTTGATGTATCCAAGAACTTGTCTTATCGCCTTCATGTGTTGTTCCTGTGGCTCTTGCATAAAACGAGTAAGTAACCCTACTGAGTAACTTATGTCAGGTCTTGTATGCAATAAGTACCGTAGACATCCAATTAGACTTCGATATTCAGTGGTGTCCACATACTTTCATTCTCCTATCTTTGTAAGTTTTGTACCATGTTCCATAGGTATCTTTGCTTTATTACAATCTAGCATACCCGTATCTCTGAGTATCTTGTTTGCATATCTAGTTTGCTTAATCGATATCTCAATTCTGTTATGTGTGACTTCAATCCCAAGGTAATAGGTGAGAAGTCCTAGATCACTCTACTCAAACTGTTTCTTCATGTGATCCTTGAATAAATAATCTCTTCTTTTGGCGTACCGGTTACTATCAAGTCATCCACATATAATCCAATGAGTAACTTTGATGATGACTTGGTCCTTGTATAAATTGCTTGTACCAATGCACACTTCTTGAAACCATGTGTCTTTAAGGTGTTATTAAGTTTTGTGTACCATGTTCTTGGTGCTTGTTTCAAACCATATCAAGCTTTTATAAGTCTGTACACTTTGTCTTCATTTCCTTTTTGTATGAAGCCTTCTGGTTGTGCAACATACACTTATTCCTCTACCTCGCCATGTAAAAATGCTGATTTTACATGTAGATGGTGTACTTCCCATCTATTGTGTGCTGCTAATTCTAGCATGAGACGTATTGTCTCAATTCATGCAAATACTTCATCGAAATCTATTCCATGTTCTTGA
The DNA here is from genome assembly GCA_947179395.2 of Pulicaria dysenterica. Lineage (NCBI taxonomy): Eukaryota > Viridiplantae > Streptophyta > Magnoliopsida > Asterales > Asteraceae > Pulicaria > Pulicaria dysenterica. Next base: position 3,255,822 of record OX359291.1, on the reverse strand, counting down.
ATATATCCTTTTGCTACAAGTCATGCCTTGTATTTGGAAATCATTCCATTTGCATCTCTCTTGATTTTGAACACCCACTTTAAACCAATTACCCTGTGATCCTTTGGTAAAGTGGTTAACTTTCATGTATTGTTCCTATTAATGGAATCAATCTCTTCCTTCATGGCTTCTAACCATTTGTGTTGTTTGGATGCTTCCTTGTAATTTCTAGGTTTATCTTCAGTAAGAAATAACCTGTGTGATCTTCTATAAACATTTCAGCTCTATAACTTTGCACTGGTGTGTGATCAATTTGTGAATATATTGTGGAAGGTGTATCTTCCCTCTGATTCTGAGTGAGCTGATGAATTGTGTATAGAGTCTGGTGTAGAAGGTACATCTTCTTATGTGTCCTCCACATAATTTGGTGTGTAGGAATCTCTCCTTTTGATTCTTCTTATGAAACATTTGTGTTAGAATTTGCAGGAATTCCATTATCCTCAATAATGAACTCTATACCTTCTAGACTGCTATCTATTGCATCTTCATTATTTTCTTCCCAGTTCCAGGCCTCGTCTTCCTTGAATTTTACGTCTCTACTCACGTAAATTTTCTTCTTAATTGGATCATATAAGTGATACGCTTTTGATCCTGGTTCGCTTCCCAAGTATACCAAACGTATACTTTTATCATCTAATTTGGTTAAGTGTTGTGTAGGTATCTTGGCATATGCAACACAAGCAAATTTTCTTAGATGGTGTAAGTTTGGCTTCTTGCCTTTTAACGCTTCGTATGGAGTAATATCTTTAACAGATTTCGTTGGGGTGCAGTTTAATATCAAAATAGCATGTTTAACTGCTTCTGCCCATAAGTTATGTCGTAGGTTTGTTGCTTTCATCATACATCTTGTTGCCGAGAGTACTGTTCTATTTTTCCTTTCAACAACTCTTTTTTTTAGGTGAGTATGGTGCGGTCAACTGTCTTGCAATTCCATGGTCTTTACAGTATTGTTGAAATTAACCTGATGTAAATTCTCCTCCTCTATCATTTTTGAAATCCTTTACCTTGACTCGAAGTTCGTTTTCAAACTTTTGTTTGAACTCCTTGAAGGTTTCAAATGTCTGGTTTTTTGAATCCAAGAAATAATCCAACATATATCTTGAGTAGTCATCTACTAACAGAGATATATACCTTTTCCCTGATGATGTTGGTGCTGAGATTGGACCACACAAATCTCCATAAACTAAATCCAGCGGTTCTTTAGACCTTGATTTTGCCTTTTGTGGAAAAGGTGCTCTATTATGATTTCCTACTAAGCATATATCATAAATGTTTGCTGTATACTTAATTGATGGTAACCCATGTACCATTCCCTTTGCAAACATTTCTTTTATTGAACCAAAGTTTACATGCCCTAACCTTGCATGCCATAACCATGATTCATCATGCAAATTTTCTAAAAAGAATATAGGTTTCCCTATCTTCAAATTTGCTTTGTAGAGTCGATTCTTAGATCTTTTGACTCTTAATAAGATATTGCTACTAGAATCATATAGTAGTAACAAATCATTCTTCATGACTATCTTGCAATCATTTTCAGTCAACTGACCTAAACCTAGTATATTATTTCTTAGGTTTGGAATATAATATACATGTGTGATAGCTCGCTGTTCTCTGTTCTTGCATTCTAAGAGAATTGATCATTTTCCTTTAATTGCTACGCATGATCCATCACTGAATCGTACGTTTCCAGAAATATTCTCGTCTATCTCTTTAAATTGATATTTGACTCTTGTCATGTGATTGCTTGCACCATTGTCTAAATACCATAGACTTTCCTCTGTTTCTGGTGTCTCAGTTGGATCAACTTTTTTTTGGTGGTAAAATCCTCTGATTTTCCTCGATGGTTTCCATAAGAAGTGTTGGTTCCACATCTTCCTCTATAAGATTGGACTGCTCTTTGTCATGCTCTCTCAATGGACACTTAGTTACATAATGTCTGTTCTTCTTACATTTAAAGCAATGTATTTTGCTCATATCAGGGTTTTGTTTCCTGATATTGTTGTTACTTCCTTTCTTGAAGTTATTCTGCGAGGGTTCCCAATTTCTTCTGTCAGATTTAAGTCTGCTGTTCCTTCGGCCACGTGATTGGCTAACTCTGTCACGAACACGTCCTCTAAAACTTTTACCACAATCTTCCTGTTGGATGAACATCAAACCCTCTTGTACATCCACAGGTCGTTTCTTTTTATATTTGAGTCTCTCCTCAAACGTCTTTAGTGTTCCAATTGCCTTATCTAAAGACATGGTATTCCAATCTGCATACTGTTCTATAGAAGCAACATTTTGAAGAAATATATCTGGTACAACATTTAACAATTTTCGTACAAGAATAGAATCTTCATAGGTTAATCCTAAACCTGCTGCTTTATTAATAATATTTGTCAATTTTATAGTAAATGAATCAATAGATTCATTTTCTTTCATCTGCAACATCTCAAATTCCGATTTGAATGTCTTCAGTCTCGCTTGCTGAACACTATTCATACCAACGTGTCTTGTTCGCAAAGCATCCCAAATTGCTCTTGCAGTTTTATATTTTGAAATAAGCAATAATTGATCCTCGGGAAGTGATTGGTAAATATAAGCAATTGTTGTTTTATCCTTGTTAATATCAACCTCCGCTGTTGATTCTGGGTCATTCATTTCCCATAGACCATTTGCTTCCAGAATGATTTGCATTCTTATTGCCCAAGTGTTATATTTAGTTGATTTTAACATTAGGCATTGGAAATAAGTTGTTAATTCCATTTCTTTAATCTTGGGAGTTTCCCATTTATTCACATCACTTTCACTCATTTTAAAACCTTTAGATATTTATAAATTAAAAATATTTTATTTGTTTATATATCCGAATCAATTGTAAGAAAATAAAATAAAATAAAACTTAGTAAAAATCTGGTTATAAAAAACTTGAATAAAAGTTTTCTTGAATATCGGCCCTTTTCCTTTTTTTTTAAAACTACGTCGATGGTTACCTTAACGGCAGCGACTGCCGGCGTCAGTGGGGGTGTGACACAAATAATAATAATGCATTATACTAGCTAAGGTTTATTTTAGGGTTAAAGTCACTGAAAACAAATATCTTTTCCCATATTCTTACACATCTTGCCAATTAACTTGTAAAAAACGTGTTATAATACCCACTTTATTGATTTTTACTTGCAATAGCAGGTCATCTTCTTTCTTAATTTTCTTCACTTCGAAAACGAAACTTTGAAACCAAAATTCTCCATTTACACTTAACGAAAATCAATGATTCTTGACTCTATGGAAAGGTAATCGAGTTGTCTTTTAAGTAGTACCAAAAAATGAATAAAAACGAGTTTAAAATGTGTGGTCAATTCATCAATTTACCGTAAGGGTGTCTAATAGGGTCATTCTTGACTTTCATTAGCAATAACTTGGTCTACACTTGATGGTTTTTCATGAATTTGGTGTCCATTAAAAGGTAAAAAGATTATCTACGACATTCTTTGAAAAGAATTATGTAAAATGATCAAGAATCGAGCAAAAAACGCGTCTTTTTTTCTACCCTGTAGATCTTAACATGTGAATCACCAAGTGGTCATGAGTAAATATTTGTTGCACTCTTTTTCTCTTCGTTATGGTTTTTTCTCATTGGGTTTTCCTAACAAGGTTTTTAATGAGGTAACATCTTCAAGCGTATTGAAGTATTTATGTATTCTTTTATTTTATTGGGTTTTTTCCTATTGGATTTTAACTTAGTAAGGTTTTAATGAGGGTGTTGCTAAATTAACACCCTAAAAAATACCCTAAATCAAAATTTCAAGTATAAGATATTATTTCCATATTTTGTCATATTTTAATTACGATAATTAATATATGTTACTTTCTAGATTCCTTTTTAATATTGTTTCTATATTTTCTTCAAAATTTTAGTTACAATTATTAGTATAAGATAATATATATATATATATATATATATCATATATATATCATATATTTCGTATGAGAACTGCGAAAATTAATAATAGCCGTTGATAATAAAGATGGAGGATCTAGATTAAAGAGTTGTTAATAGATAACATTAAACTAATCAAACTTATCTTTAATTAATTAAGGGTAATTTAGACATTTTCACATTAGATTCATTTTTTAAACTTATATATATATACACACACACACACACACACACACACACACACACATATATATATATATATATATATATATATATATATATATATATATATATATATATATATATATATATATATATATATATATATCAAACGTAAAAGTGCTAAATTATGAAAATTATACCAGAATAACGAAATAATTATGCTCTTTAGTTTGATACAAATCTTGCTATATTTTTTCTGATTTTTTTTTTGTGTTTACTGTTTTTTTCCAGCACACGTCTCGACATGGCACATGTCCATATTACTAAGTTTTTTTCAATATAGGCATCGTCTCTCAACATGTGCATATGTGCATATGCACAAAGTCAACTACTATTTTTCAACACTAATGTAGATATGCACTACTACACCTAGTTTTTTCCATCACATATGTTGATAGGTGCGTGTGCAACTTAGATGGATCAAACTCAGTGTCACATTACCATAACTACGCATATATAACATAAATAACTTTAATTTATAAATTATTTAGATACTTTCACCAAACTTCAATAATTTTACTAACAAATTGCTCATTACAAGGTCCATCTACTGTTTCAAATAAATAAAATGAAAATGCTAAAGAGATTAATTATAAGGTGTATCTGTTTTTCTCTTTGGAACATTTCAACAAACACTTATAGTGTATGTTATAACCTCAAGCAAGAAAGATTATAAATATAACAAATTAATGATATTTATCTTTTTACGTTTTTGTAGTAGTTCTAGCATTTCAATATAGAAAAATGGATGTAAAACCTGATTCACGGCCATGGTTACTACTTCGTTAATGGTGGCGGTTATCAACGAAATCTCAGCCCATCATATTCGTTGTGGTTGTTGTCGTATAGACAACTTAAGATAGGAGCTATGACTGGTGTGAGATCTATAATTAAATGTATTTTGTTAGTTATTTCTGAATTTAATTTATGGCTTTGAGAAGGTCTTCAATTGTGAGAAGGAAGAAACAAACATGGAAGCTAAGATTGGAGCTCAAAACGACGTAAAAGTGTGAGATCTACAATTATATATTATCACCATAGAGGGTGGTTCATGCGAAAAGTTAATTTTTTACGAGAAGTGCGTGAAGTAATTAGGATGGTTGATTTACTTGATCAATGGTTAATAAAGGGTGTGACATACTGACATTATAGTAATTAATTAAAACCTTAAGGAAATTAAACTAAAACAAAAAGGGCATTAAAGACATTTACTTACTAATAATCATAAAACCACTTCCACCCTAAAATCTTCTCCAGAAATACTCACTCTATCTCTCACGTCTTTTTTTTTGTTGAAGATGCAACAATCCATCTTCCAATCCGACAATGCCAATACATTATTCAAGCATCTACAATCGTGATTCAACACTAGAAGAACAACATCTACAACACACTAATATAAAATCACCAATTACCGACGGAAAAAATTCGTCGAAATTTTCTAACGGATTAGCACGGTTTACAGCAATAGCAACTTTGCGACAGATTTCCGAGGGATTTCCGACGGATTTGCATCGGATAACAAACCATCGAAATTACCGATGGATCAGCGACATATCAGCAAGGAAAGAATGTCGTCGGAAATCCGTCAGAAAATTCTGTCGGGAATCCGTCGCAAAGTTAATCAGCCAGAATCCTATCGGAAATTCCATCGCAAATCTGTCAAAAATCCATCCATCACAAATCCGTCAGATATTTCCGACGGACGTTTTTAATTTTCGTATTTCTTACGAATTATGATCTTTTTTTTATATATTTACACATATGATAATAGAAGTGTTTTTTCTTATAAATGTCAATTTCGACTCATTATATATATATATATATATATATATATATTTATATATATATATATATACATGCACACACACAAATACACGTATACTACATGCCGTTAGGTTTTATCTATAGTATACACGTATAGCGATATATACATGTGTGCATGTTTTTTAGTATACAATCTTGAACTAAAGTATATATTTTAAAATGAATGCATGTACATGTGTATACGTGTGTATATGTGCGATTATAAGAGTTATGATTGTTTTTTACTATACTTTTATACATATTCTCATAATAAAAGTGTTTTTTCTTATCAATGTCATTTTTAGACTCATGATATACATACACGTATAGTACGCGTCACTAGGTTTTATGTATATGTATATGTACACGTATAGAGATACATACATATTCGCGTGTTTGTAAGAATGCAACTTTAGATTTAAGTATATACTTTAAGGGGAATACACATACTTGTGTATACGTGTGTATATGTGCGAATATATACGAAAAAATTATCAATATAATTGATTTTAAAGAAGCACCGTCGGAAATCTGTCGCAAATCCATCGGAAATTTCCGACGGACGGTTCTAATTTTCGTATATTTTAAGAGTTATGATCATTTTTTGCTATATCTCTATACATATTCTCATAATATATGTGTTTTTTCTTAAAAATGTTATTTTTAGACTCATGCTATACATACACATATAGTATGTGTCACTAAATTTTATGTATATGTATATGTACACATATAGAGATACATACATTTTCGCGTGTTTATGAGAATGCAACATTAGATTTAAGTATATACTTTAAGGGGAATACACATACTTGTTTATACGTGTGTATATGTGCGAGTATATACTAAGAAAGTTATCAATATAATTGATTTTAAAGAAGCACCGTCGGAAATCCGTCAAAAATTTCCGACGGACCGTTCTAATTTTCGTATATTTTAAGAGTTATGATCATTTTTTCTATATCTTTATACATAATCTCATAATATAAGTGTTTTTTCTTATATGTCATTTTTAGACTCATGATATACATACATGTATAGTACGTGTTACTAGGTTTTATGTATATATATATATATATATATATATATATATATATATATATATATATATATATACACGTATAGAGATACATACATGTTCGTGTGTTTATGAGCATTCAAAATTAATTTAAGTATATACTTTAAGGGGAATACACATAGTTGTGTATACATGTGTATATGTGCGATTATATATGAAGAAAAATACCAATATAAATGATTCTATAGAAGCACCGTCGGAAATCTTTCGGAAATGTCAATTTTCTTATGAAACATATCCATGCATTTTATAAAAGAAATGTTTTTTACTTATAAATGTCATTTTTCGACTCAAAATAGACATACATGTATACCTCATGTCACGGATTTGTGTATATGTAAATGTAAACGTATAAAGATACATACATGTTTGTGTGTTTTAGGAGAATGCAACTTTAGAATTAAGTACATATTTTAAAAAGAATACATGTACTTGTGTATACGTATCTATGTACGTATGTAAATAGAGGCATGTGTGCAATATGTACAAGTTTATGAGATGAGAGATTTTAGTATATATGTATGTAGATAGAGACATGTGTGCATATTGGTGTCGGAAGTTCGTGTCTGTAACATTTCAAATTCGGGTCCAGTTGTTTAGTGAGTTTTCCATATAATTGCCAATGTGTTTATTTTATAAGCATGCTTATATGGTATCTTTAAATTCGTTTTTAAATGAGGATTCCAAATATTACTTCGTTAGTAATTAATTATTTGAGATTGGTCATTTATGTGACAAACTATATATTTGAACGGAGCGTTTTATATACTGAACTTTGTGAGTGTGTCTAGGTGGCTGAATTTAAGGTCTATTAAAGTAACTTCATGTTGAAGCATATGTATGTTAAGTGTGTGTTTTTTTAAGGTGTAATTGAGAGAAGACTTGCAACCTACAAACTTGATTCCATCATCTTTAATTTGTTATTTAGATTCAAGGTAGAAACTTGATTCTTGGTTACTAATAACATGATTTATAAATGTTACCATGTTCAAATTTCTTAAAGAAAAGCATGATGGAAGTTGATGATGATTATGAAAAGTGATTCTTTGATTCGTGATTTCTAAATGGTTTTTATATGTTCTTGATGTTAAGAACGATGCTTAGTAAGAATTTCATGAATTTATGAGTTTGAATCATGAATTAAAGTGCCTACATGAAAATCGAGATTAAAGGATTTAGGTGTTTGTTCATTTTGAGTTCTAATTATAAAGTATTAGTTGTCTTCCCACCAAGGTTCTTCTTTAACATCCAGAAGTCTGTCCAGAGGATTTGCAGCCAACAACTCTTCAGCTCTTGCTTGAATCAGACTTTCAAAGTGCTCATTTCCTGTCTGTCCCCTTGTTGAAGTTGCAGCTTGAAATATCAGCTCTCTAGGGGCTCTTCCTAAGTCAGATTCTCTTAGGAATTTCCAAATACTAGCTCTGTTCTTGAAGAACATCCCTCTCTCAGGTTTAGTTATGTACTTAAACATTTCTGGTTCGATGTTGGAGGGCAGAGTAGTGTTTAGACTTTCATATGCAGACAGGTAAGGATGATCAGGATTAAGTATGATCTGTTCAGCAGGTATAAAAGCTTTGGAGGATTTCTTGAAGGCATCCTCAATCACATCAATGTGTTCCATAAACTGATCATGAGTGCATATCCTGTGGTAGACAGACATTCTGATCCAGTATTCAAATTTGCTTATGAACCTTGTGACAATTTCACTTTTGGATTTAAGGAGGTGGTACAGAGTCTCAATCATCTCAGTGAAAGAGAACAGTTTGCAGTGATGAAGGTAGGCATTCTCATGTGTTTGTCTTTCATCTCTTCTCACTATTTTGAGATACGGACCTTCATCTGTACCCTTGTATGGAGTGACTCTTGAGATGAGATTTGGATACTTCCTATCTACCAAGTTCTTCTTATTTTCTAAGAGCTCTTTGATCTCCCTTTCTGATTGCTGAGTTGTAACCCCAAAGTTGAACTCATGCAATGCTTGAATGGCTTCTCTGTGAGTTCTTCCTCTTTTAGGAACTTTCTTAGCAGTAGGATCATCTTGCTATGGTGCAACATGTGTTTGATGTGATTGAGAGGACAACATGATTAATTCTTCTTCTTGTAATTCTCTCAACTCATCATCAGTAGCACCTATAATGGCAGCAAGGTAGTCAGGAGTTGTGAAGTCCTGGTGTCTTTCCTTGGCTTTGAGAACTTCCTCAACTGAGGTGCCAAGTGCAGCAGCCAGCTCACTTAACTTCCTAATATTCTCATCTTCTTGAGTTAGCTCTTCCTCTCTTCTTTCTTCTTCTTCAATCTCTTCAGCAGACATTATTTTCTTTCCTTTTCTCCTTGATGTGCTGCTGGGAGATGGTTGACTTGATTGAGCTGGAGAGGATGCTTGGACTGTTGGAGCTTGAGTAGAGAGGCTTTGCTTTTTTAAGTTGAGCAGAGAGGACAGAGGCAACCTATTTTCATCATCATCATCAGAATCTTCTAATGGCACTTTGATTGGTGCACATGATTCACCTTGTCTAGGCTTTTTGGCACTCTTCCTTCTTGCCATTTGTTTTAGCCTTCTTTTAGGCCTCTGCTCATCTTGAGCAGGTTTCTCCCCCTCAGATGGATTTTCCCTCTCAGCAGTTGATTGATTTAGAATTTCTGCTTCATTGAGGTCTGCTTGATCCGCTGCTGCCTTATCAGCTTCTACTGCTTGAATAGGATCTGGTGATAAGCTTGAACTAGTAGAATCCGAGTCTGACTTCTCCCCCTTTTTGTCATCAACAAATGAGAAAGGAAAGTTATCAAAAGGCTGGGAAGATTTAGTTTGAGCAGTGGGAGTATGAGCTGAGAAAGGAGATGGAGTAGGAATGGAGGCAAAGGGAGGAATAGGGAAAGTGGAGGTTGAGGCAGTTGGAATAGGAGGTTGGGTGAATGGTGGAGGTTGTCTCAGCCTTTGGATAGCATCAGTGATGTTGGTAAATTCTTTAAGGGTTTCACTGTGCTTTTGTCTGGAGTAGTGGCTTAAGTTTGTGACCTCATCAGCTATGGTTTTTAGAAGAGAAGGGACTCTAAGAAGAGAGTCAGGAATGGTTACAGAAATGTTAGGAGGGGAAGGTCTTAGAGTGTGAAGTTGAGAAAGAAGATTGGAAATTGTTTGGTTTAGAGAAGATATGGTGTGGTTTGATATAGGAGGTGAGGGAGTAGGAGGTGGGATAGAGGATTGAGATAGCAGTTGATCCAATTTGGTTAGAATTGGAGATAGATCAACTGGGGCAGGGGTGGGTTGGGGCTGGGATTGAGTGGCTTTAAGTGACTCAACTTCTTGGGTTAGAAGAGAGAGTTGAGTTTCTGTTTGGGTTTGGAAAGTGGTGAAGGAGGCTTGAAGACTATCCATCTTTTGAGAGATGGACAGAAGGCTTTGGAGTATTTGAGGGGAGGGTTCAGAAGAAGTAAAAGGAATAGGTTGTATGGGAGTTGATTGAGAGATTGTGCTTAGAACAGGAATAGATTGAGGTCCCTCACTTAGACCTTGGTATATAGGCCTAAGATCACTGGGAGCAGAAATTGTACCCTGTACCAATGGCTGGTTTATGCCACTAGTATTGACAGGTAGTGCAGTAGTATGTGTTAGAAGTGAATCAAACATTGGTGCAAGTATGTGAGTGTGAGTGAGGGTTGCACTTATTGGGGTATCCCTTATTTCGGTAGTAAGTTGTTGTGAACTTACCAAGGGTATGGATAGACTCAATGTGGGTGTAGACACAGTGTGACCTTGGGAGGAGGTCTGTCTTTCAATGGCATCACCCTGTTGGGAGGGTGATCCAGATTACAGGAGTCCCATATTTACAGATGTGACCTATTGTGAGGGCACATCCACTGGAATTTGGGTTAATGCAACATCCATAAGCTCCCCCTCAACATAAGAGGTAGCTATAGGGGTTGAGGTCAGAGGTGTGGATAACACTACCTTAGAGACTTGTGAAAAAGGCACAAGCTCTTGTGACCTTGATTCAGTGTAGGTGTAGGTAGGAGTAGAACTAGTGACTGTTGGGAGTGTACTAAAGCTTGGCTGTTGTGGGGGTGTTACAACTAGAGGAGAGGGTGGGTTCTCATTGGTGGGGTTTACCAAATGAGTGTCCTCAAGGGTGGCAGAAATTATACCTGAGATGTGCTGAGTCTTGTTGATCTCAATCAGTTGAATGAGATTGTCAGATATTGTATATCCTCAGCATCATCACCATCAGCTGCACCTCCACTTTGTTGATTCTGTGGTGTGCTAGAACTGGAACTGACATGGAATTCAGTAATTGGAATCCCAATTTGAGAAGATGAGGGGGTGGTATCTTGAACATTTTCAGCATGAACATAACCAGCATCACCACCATGAAAGTCATCATCTCCTTCATCATTGTCAACTCCACTACTGTCAGCACCACTATCATATGCAACAACATCCTCAGCATCAGGATTAACAGGCTCATCCTGTGCTGGTTCATCAAACACATCTGCTCTAAACATCATTTCTTGATCACCAGTGCCCATCAACTCTTCATCCATCCTTTCTTCTTCAACTATAGCTTCATCTTGAGCATGAGTTATAGACTCTTCAGAATGCTCAGTGATTATATCAGGAGACTCAGAATCATTAGCCACATCTTCCAATACAACATCCTCTACATCATCAATTAACTCCTGCATCTCAGGAGTGATTGCAGGACCAGCATCATCTCGTATCAAGTGAAACACCTTTTGACCCATCTGTGGGATTGGCATTGTGTTATGTGTAACATTCAGATGTGTATATGCCTCCCACTGCAAAGCTTGTAGAGCAATCAAGCTAAGAAATCTGATATAAGGCACATGGGTCCTTGTTGTCTTTTTTACAGTTGCCAAAGTGATCTTATCCACCATCTCAGTAAAGATAATCTGAGCAAAATCTACATTCCTCTCAGTCACCAGAGCATGAAGAACCATAAGCTCAGTCGGATTCAGTAGATCATGGCTCCCTGACTTATGACCAAAACATCGAATGATGACACCAGCCAAGTATTTCCAGGGGTGACTTAAGACTAATAACTTGTAGCTACTATGAGAAATAGGTTCATTGTAGCCAATCAGTGGCAGAACCTCCAAGGTTTGTTCAGCAGTAGCAAAGGGTTGGAATGGAGCAAAGTTGGGTATGGATAAGGCTTGTCTGAGGGTTTCAACAGAGATGACAATGGGGGTTTGGTTATTTAAGATAGTGCAAGTGATGGTTTGATTGTTTGGGTGGTATCTGGCAGTGTACCACATCTCCCCGATAATGCGAGGAAAGATGAACAGAGGATGAGCAGATAAACAGGGAAACAGAGGGTGTGCTCTTAAAAATTTAACCATGGGTTCAAAGCCCAGCTTTGCTTTGGATTGAGGTATGTCGGAGTTTATTAGGATGTTATTTGGGGTTATTGTGAAGAGAGAGTTAGGAGTAACATTCTCACCTGAAATAGCATGTGGGACCTCAGTAGGTTTGAACATCACCATTGTTGCAGAGTTTGGGATCACAACGATACAGTTACTTGAAAGTAGTGAAAGAGAAGGGTTTCAGAAAATAAGAGTCTTGAGAATTTTGAAAGCGTAAGAAATGAAAAACCGCTCAAAACATCTTTATATCTTCCTTGGAAACCTAAACTGTCACAGAAATATATTTTGCAAAAAGTAACTGTCACTTCTGCAAAAAGGGTAATAAACGGAATCGTTAATAAATACACAGACAACTAACGGACAATTAAATGAAATTAAATACTACCTAGTAACATATTAAATACAAATGAGAAATTAATAAAATAAGTGTGGGGACACAGAAGTTTTGACTCTGAATATCATCAGCTGACAAAAGAGAGTGTCCGCTGATCCATGTTGAGATAAAATAAGTGTCATCTAATGAATGCACTTAGCTAAGCGTCTAAGTTTTAGCTGATGGTTGATCAGCTGAGGTATAGAATCAGCTGATGGTTGTCAGCTGACCGAATACCATTAGCTGATTCACCATTTATAAAACATGTAGAAGCTTAGATAAGTTCTTCATTTCACACACAAATAAAATTATTTTCTCACACTAACCTATCTACCTAAGAAAAGAATATTTTACAAATTTAACATGCCAAGTTTGGATATTTGGAAGTTGAACCGAGACTCATCCAAAGGTTTTGTAATGATATCTGCTAATTGAACATCAGTGTTTATGTAGTGCATTGAAACTTTCTTTTTCTGCACATTATCTCTTAGAAAATGATGTCTGGTTTCAATGTGCTTAGTTTTAGAATGCAAAACAGGATTGTTAGAAATAGAGATGGCACTAGTGTTATCACACCGGATTTGTGAGTTTTCAAACTGTATGTCATAATCAAGTAGTTGATTTTGCACCCATAATAGTTGAGCACAGCAGCTTCCAGCAGCAATGTATTCTGCCTCAGCTGTTGAAGTTGAAACAGAGTTCTGTTTCTTGCTTGACCAGCAGACTAATCTTCCACCTAATAATTGACAACCACCAGATGTACTCTTTTTGTCTAGTGTGCAACCTGCAAAGTCAGAATCAGTGTATCCAACTAACTCAAAGTCAGAGTCTTTGTGATACCAAAGACCTAGATTAGGAGTTCCTTTGAAGAACAATTTTTAAACTCAAATTTCTTAAGTAAGTCATTTACATACTTTGTTTGATGAATGAAAATTCCATCAACTTATTTTTTGATTTGAAGACCTAGAAAATAGTTTAATTCACCCATCATGCTCATCTGATAATTATCAGACATGAGTTTAAAAAACTTTTTGCAAAGATCAATGTTTGTAGAGCCAAATATTATATCATCTACATATATCTGCACAAGGGTTACATCACCCTTGAATTTTCTTATGAATAAGGTGCTATATATGCTTCCTCTAGTAAATCCTTTTGTGTTTAGAAAAGAAGAGAGGGTATCATACCAGGCTCTTGGAGCTTGCTTCAGACCATATAAAGCTTTGTTTAAGAAGTATATATGGTCTGGCTTGCTTGCATCCTCAAAACCAGGAGTTTGTTTGACATACACTTCTGCTTTCAATTCACCATTGAGGAAAGCACTCTTAACATCCATTTGAAACACTTTGAAGTCTTTGAAGGCAGCATATGCTAGAAACAGTCTTATGGCTTCAAGTCTTGCAACAGGGGCAAATGTTTCATCAAAGTCAATTCCTTCTTCTTGACAATACCCCTGAGCAACTAGTCTTGCCTTGTTTCTGATGATCATCCCTTGTTTATCCATTTTGTTTCTGAACACCCACTTAGTACCAATGATGGATTTGTCCTTTGGTTTTGGCACCAAAGTCCATACATTGTTCCTAGTAAATTCACCCAATTCTTCTTGCATGGCAGTTATCCAATGGGAATCACTGAGAGCTTCATCTACCTTCTTTGGTTCAATCATAGAAACAAAACCTGTGTACAAACAGAAATTACAGGCTTTTGACCTTGTTAGTACAGGTGCTTCTATGTTACCTATTACCTGATTTTTAGGATGATCTTTGAGGTCTTTGTAGGTATTTTGGATTAAGGGAGTGTTTGGATTTCTTTAGATTTGGGGAGTTGAACTTCCTTGGATTTGATCAGCTGATGATATCTCTGGTTGATCAGCTGACAGAATTTCATTATTGCAGTCTGAGGAGACTTCTACTGAAGAGGGAATGTTTGATATGGAATTAGAATCCAATGATGTTGAATCATGATTTTCATCATTCAGTAAAAGTGTGGGTTGATTTAAAATAGGTTGTGCATAGGTTTCTTGTGGAATTGGAACAGATTCTTCTTGATCCTCTACATCAGCTGATGGGAGTGAATCAGCTGATACTAGAATGTTGTATTCAGTATGCAGTAGATCATTAAATTCCTCACCTGTAGATGGATTAGTAGAACAAGAAGCAACAAAGTCATTTTCATTGAAACTTACATTGATTGATTCTTCTATGGCCTTTTTTCTGATGTTGTATATTCTGTATGCTTTGGAGATTACAGAATATCCAACAAATATGCCTTCATCTGCTTTAGGTGCAAACTTCTGCAATTGATCCTTCTGATTGAGAATGAAGCATTGACAACCAAAGATGTGCAGAAAGCTGATGTCGGGCTTCCTTCCCTTGAGCACTTCGTATGGAGTTTTGTTGTGCCTTTTTATGACTAGTGATCTGTTCTGAGTAAAGCAAGCACAGCTAACAGCTTCAGCCCAGAAGTTGAATCCTAACCCACTCTCACACAGCATGGTTCTTGCAACTTCAATCAAAGTTTTGTTTCTTCTTTCAGCTACACCATTCTGTTGTGGAGTCCTTAGAGCAGAGAAGTTTTGTGATATACCTTTCTCATCATAGAAACCTTCTAGAGTTTGATTTCTAAACTCAGTTCCATGATCACTTCTAAGCATCCTTACCAGATTTCCATTTAGCACTTCCATCTTTTTGATAAAGCTAATTATCTCTTCAGCAGCCTCACTCTTTGCATTCAGAAAGATGACCCAAGTATATCTTGAGAATTCATCAACCAAAACTAGAGCATACTTACTTCCACCAATACTTGTAGTAGCAACAGGACCAAATAAGTCCATGTGCAGCATGTAAAATGGTTCAGTAATGGAGAAGGCTTGCTTAGATGGAAAAGATGTCTTGTGCTGCCTTCCCTTCTCACAGGTAGAGCAAGGTTTAGGCTTAACATAAGTTAGTGAAGGTAGTCCTGACACTAGATCACCCTTGTTCAGCTTGTTTATATTTTTGAAATTTAAGTGAGAAAGCCTTTTGTGCCATAACCAGTTTGTGTCAGTTACAGATTTTGTATACAAACAGGTTAACTTGGATGGATCATCAGAGAACACATCAAGAGTATATACATCCTTGGTTCTCTTTGCACAAATTATTGTTTTACCCTCTTGATCTAAAATGGAACCACCTGTCTTTGTAAAGAGGACTTTGTGATCACCATCACACAATTGACTTATGCTGATGAGATTGTACTTGAGTCCTTTAACATATGAAACTTTAGACAGAGTTAAGTTCCCATTATGAAGTTCACCGTAGCCTTTTTTTTGCCCAAAATTGTTATCACCAAAGGTCACTCTTGGACCCTTTTCCTTCTTGTAGTTACTAAGCAAAGTTTTACAACCTGTCATGGTCCTTGAACATCCACTGTCAAGATACCATGTGTTCAGACCCTGCATAGATGAGATTGAAAGAAGGTTAGTGACACTTGGGCATCCACAGTCAAGTGGACCCCTGTGGATTGCACCTAGCCATCCACTTTATATTAGGTTGTTTATGAATGAGAGAAACAACTGTGTTATCAAAATCAGTCCGCTGTCTTGAGTTACCTTCAAGAGAACAATCACTTGCCTTATGTTCTTTGCTCCCACATTTATAACATTTTTTATTTTTGGAGCCTTTAACATGTTTTGGTAATTGCCTAAGATATGTCTTAACTGTTTTCTAATGGCTATGGGTCATCAGCTGAGAGATTTCACCATTCAGCTGTTGCAACTGATTGTGTAAACTA
Organism: Pulicaria dysenterica; assembly: GCA_947179395.2. Taxonomy (NCBI): domain Eukaryota; kingdom Viridiplantae; phylum Streptophyta; class Magnoliopsida; order Asterales; family Asteraceae; genus Pulicaria; species Pulicaria dysenterica. Next base: position 3,239,226 of record OX359291.1, on the reverse strand, counting down.
ATAAGGTCCACCTTAGGTTGACCCTTAGTTAAAAGGAGTTTTTGATCAACTTTAGGTGTGGCGGACTTAGACTTTTTGTTAACAAAAGGTCATTTTCCCTTGGTTTCTCCTATTAAAAGAGTTTGAAGTGATGTTTGATCAGCTAAACAAACAGAAGAGGATCCATGATCAGCTGACAGGATATCAGCTGAGCATTTATCATCTACTTTTTGATCAGCTGATGTAATATCATTAGCTAAAGAATATTCAGTCAGCTGAGTTCCTAAATTTAATGCATCAGCTTTCAAGGTTTGACAACATAATGTCTCTTTGGTATCAACAAATGATTCCATTCCCTTACACACTTCCTTTACTATTAAATTTTCAGTACTTTTGTTTTCTGTCAAAACAATAGAACTTGAACCAACTTTTGAAGTGGTTGAGTCTTTCAGCTGAGTACTTTTACATTTGACAAATCTGTTAGTGATAATACTTTTTCCTTTTACAGTCTTATGAAAAGTAAGAGGTAAAATATCAGCCTTTTCCAAGATATTCATGTTCTTGCTAAAATCAACACAGTTAGCAGCTTGGGAATAATTTCCACCAATAATAGCTTGAACTTGTTTTGGAATCTGCTCATTGACACACTGAGTGGTCTTCTCAGCATATACACACCAAGATTTAACTACTTTTTGAAGGTCATTAAACTTTATTGTTGCTTCATTGGTTTCTTTAACCAATATCTGATTAAGTATCTTTTGATTAGCTAAATCATCTTCCAGTTTTGTCATTAGTTTCAGTTTCTCATCTTTAAGACTTAATCTCTCTTTTAGTGATTCTATTTCTAATTTTAGCTTCTTTTCTCTTTGAGTATTTGATTGAAACTCAACACAAAGATAATCAAACATAGTGTTCTTTTCATTATCATCATAATTAATAAATTTTCCAACCTGATACATAGAAGAGGGATCCCAGTCAGGAGAAGTACAAGCTTTAGCAGCTTGCTTCATGTCCTCATCAAAGGAACTTGTACTTGCTGTGTTGGCCATCAAGCTGAGCTGAGTAGTGAGGACCTCTTCTTCATCACTTGAGAGATCTTCCTCAGCCCAATCTTCTTCTTCAGCCACCAACACCCTGTTCTGAGCTTTCTTCTTCTTCTTGTCAAGGACATCAGCAAGAAGCTTCTTATACTTGGCTTCATAATGAATCTTGCTGTCTGAGCTTGAGGAACCCTTAAAGCCTGTGCTTCCTCTAGACTTACATTCACTGGCATAGTGACCAGTCTTGCCACAGGAGAAGCAACTTTCAGAAGCCTTTGGTTTAAACTTGGTTTTTTCTCCTCTGAAGGGTTTCTTCTCAAACCTCTTGATACCCTTTCTTTTCAAGAAAGGCTTGAACCTTTTTACTAACATGGCAGCCTGCTCAACAGCAGCTTCAATGCTGTCCATGTCCTCCAGATCTTCATCCCCATCATCCACTTGCTCCTCATCAGAAGACTCCTCCTCTTCCTCTTCACTAGACTCATCCACCACTGCAGCAAAATTTCTGGATTTGTTATCCTTGGACACAAGAGCTGTAGTGGGGGCCTTAGCAACTTCCTTCATCTCTTTGGCAGAAATCTTCCTTTGCTTCACTGATTGTTCATGATTCATAAGATTTCCATACAGACCAACCAGTGAAAGACCCTTTATTTTCTCACCATGTTTTAACACAGTGATAAAATGATCCCAAGATTCTGGGAGAGAGTCCAGAAATTTGTTAACAAGTTCCTTGTTGCTCTTAGGAACATCTGACCTACGTAGATCATTAATAAGGCAATTGAACCTGGTGTAGGTCTGAGTGAGACTTTCACCTTTATGAGCAAAGAAGAACTCATATTCTCTAACCAAAAGAGTTTTCTTGTTTTCTTGAACTTCCTCTGTACCTTCATAAGCCACAGTGAGAGTGTCTAGCATCTCTTTTGCAGATTTACAGTTTAGTACTTGATGATAGACATCATTTGGTAGTGCAGAGACTAAGGTTGTTCTTGCTTTAACATCAAGATTAACAAGCCTTTTGTCTTCATCAGACCACTGATTTATAGGCTTGATGATCAGTCTTTCAACAGCAGGAACTTCATTAGTTGCTTCAGTAACTTGAATTGTTGAGGAAGGAACATAAGGGCCTTCAGTAACAGTCTTGAGCATCACATCATCTAGGATTGACATATAGAGAAGAACTCTACTCTTCCAGAGAGAAAAGTTTTCTCCATCAAACGTTGGACACCTTGTGAGTGAGCCATTGTTGGAAGAACCGTTAGAAGCAGCAACGGGAGTGGCCATTTTGTAGTGTGGGGTAGAAGCAGTTGAAGAGTAAGCAAAACAGATCTTAGATATGAATTATCTAGTCTGCTCTGATACCAGTTGTTGGTCCCGAATGGATACTACAACAACAAATGTTTGTAGAAGGGAGGGTTGAATACAAACTTTAGCAAATTAAAATTTAAGTGACACACGGTTTACTTTTATATAATTCTTATTGATGTAAATCAAGAATTACATGAACTAGATGCGAAAAATCTAAGTTCAATAAAAGGTGGCAACTAAATTCGTCTAACACATAGACTAAGCTAATCCTAAACAACTTATGTTTAAGATGTTCAACACATGAACAAGTTTGTTACACTGAAAGTAAAAATGCTAACTCTTCTAATTCTCAACAGATGAGATTTCAGTGTTCAACTCTATCTATTCGCATTCTTAGCATGTTTCCATGCATGAGTATTTATAAGCAAAGTGGTGTCCGGGTTGATGAAGAGAGAAGGAGACAAAGGTACTTGGTTTAATAATATTATAATAGATAAAGTTAGTGGGTGAAAGGTAAGTTAACTTTACAAGCAAAGTGTGTAAAGTAAACATACTTTTTAGTAAGGAGCTTACCCACTATCTATTATTATATTATTAAAATACTACCTTTATGTCTTGGGAGAGTAAACTTCTCTTTCCATGCTTGTACTTTTATCAACACCATGCTTTCTAAAGATTTGACTTTACCAAGTATAGAGTTGCCAGCCATACTTAGTTGAAGCAACATATCTTCGAGATCTTCTCTTCAAAAGTATCTTTCTCCTTTTCTAGGGGATAAAGATCTATCCATTTTGTCTCTTTGCAGATACAAAAAGTGTTAAGTACTTTTACAAAGAAAGATCTAAGGCATAATAAGAACAACACATGTTCTGCCTTTGACTAAAGAAAATATTACATAGAAAAGCTATTAACTGAGATATAGAATAATAACTCAGCTAACAGACACTGAACTGCAAATGTAATTTTGCTCAGCTAAGGATAAATGTGAAAGACTCAGCTGACTAGATTTGCTCAGCTGATCGAATTGCTCAGCTGATAACACAAATCATATTACAGCTAATAAACTAGTCAAACTAAACAATCAGCCGATCCCAAGGGCTCAGCTAACCATTTGTGTATGATCAGCTTATAAAGGAAAGATTGAATAAGCAATAAATACCTTATCTGACAGATGGGAGGCATCAGCTGATCAATGTGATTGTGTCAGCTGATCCTTGATAGCTTAGCTGATCTTGAAACTTTCCTCAGCTGATGGACCATCAGCTGATCCATTGTAGATTCTCAGCTGATGCTTCTTGACTGATCTTTTCCTCTCAGCTGATCTTCTTGAAGTTTGTCCTTTAGCTGATACTAAGTGTTCAGCTGACACTTGTTTTCTTCAGCTTACACTTACAATTTTCTTTAAGTCTAACATGAAAAACAACACATGTTTTTTTTTCATTTATCTAAGTCTAAACTGAATATGTGGTTTTGTTAACATCAAATCCTATTTGAATTAATAGACAGGTTTGATTTAGGTTTGACATTGCTATCTCCCCAACAGGTATCTTTAAATTCGTTTTTAAATGAGGATTCCAAATATTACTTCGTTAGTAATTAATTATTTGAGATTGGTCGTTTATGTGACAAACTATATATTCGAACGGAGCGTTTTAAATACTGAACTTTGTGAGTGTGCCTAGGTGGCCGAATTTAAGGTCTATTAAAGTAACTTCATGTTGAAGTATATGTATGTTAAGTGTGTGTTTTTTAAGGTGTAATTGAGAGAAGACTTGAAACCTACAAACTTGATTCCATCATCTTTAATTTGTTATTTAGATTCAAGGTAGAAACTTGATTCTTGGTTACTAATAACATGATTTATAAATGTTACCATGTTCAAATTTCTTTAAGAAAAACATGATGGAAGTTGATGATGATTATGAAAAGTGATTCTTTGATTCGCGATTGCTAAATGGTTTTTATATGTTCTTGATGTTAAGAACGATGCTTAGTAAGAATTTCATGAATTTATGAGTTTGAATCATGAATTAAAGTGCCTACATGAAAATCGAGATTAAAGGATTTAGGTGTTTGTTCATGTTGAGTTCTTGAATATGTTCTTGAATTCTTAAGAGTTTATGAATGCTTGAAGATAATGACAATGGAGATAAATTTATTAAAAGAATTCAATATTAAAGTGATGATGAGTAATATGGAAAGGATCAATTCTATCTTGACTATTTGACATGCTTGCATGCTTGTGTTTATTTAATAAATATAGGGGCTCAAAATCGATTGAATGAAATATATATATATGTATATGCCAGCCCATTAATTTAATTATGTATGTGTATGTAAGAAGTAGTTGACATGTGTTAAATATTTCAAAATCGATTGAAGTTAGTGTGTGTGTGTGTGTGTTTATGTGATAATTGATTATGAATTAAATATATATTTGCATAAGATCGATGATGTATGAGTTTATGTGATAATTGATTATGAATATAGATCTTGATTTATATGTGGTAAGTATGGATAGATTTTGTGTGTTAATAATATATATATATATATATATATATATATATATATATATATATATATATATATATATATATATATATGGGAGGGTTCAAATGAGAACTGCGAGAACCAATCTCAGCCGTTCCTTGAATATGGGAATTCATGGATGGAGAGCGTGGAGGGGATCAAGTGTGGCAGGGTGTATGCAAGGAATTCATGGGTAGGCAATGACATTAAAAGAGGGAGAATTGGACGGCTCACATTGGTTCTCGTAGTTCTCGTACGAAAAATAGTTCTCGTTTGAACTTTTGCATATATATATATATATATATATATATATATATATATATATATATATATATATATGGATAGACCTTGTATGGATAGATCTGTATGAATAGATCTTGTGTGTTAATATATATATATATATATATATATATATATATATATATATATATATATATATATAGACCTTGTATGAATAGATCTTGTGTGGATAGATCTTGTTTATATATATATATATATATATATATATATATATATATATATATATATATATATATATATATAGATCGATTATGAATGTTAGTAAGTGTGTATATGGATCGATTTTAATAGTATATAAATATATATAAATGTGAATCGATTTTGGTACTTAAGTATGTATGCATGTATGAATCGATTTTAGTGTTAGTGAGTATGCATACTTGGATCGATTATGTAAGTTAATATGTAGTTTTTTACTAAATGGGTGTTTTTTAAAACTTATTTACCAAAGAAGTGTAGTTTTAAACTTAATTACAAAACAGGTGTCCTTTTATTTTTACCTATTAGATTTACCCTGTCCACCCACGCCTTAGATAAAAAAAAGTCTCGTTCGTTGCCCACTTGCCTTGGAACTTGTCCCCATAACGGCGTAACCGCAACGAAGAACTCCCCATCGACGCTCACATCGCCGCCCCCACATCGAAGCTCACGCTGCTTCCCTCATCTCCTCCGCCGCTCGTCGCTGCTGCCCTATTCGCCACTACTGCCCTGTTCGCTACTACCTTGTTCGCCGCTGCTGCCTATTCGCCGGTGCCCTGTTCGCCGCTGTAAGTTACACCCTCTAATCTGTTTTTTTTTTTGCTGCCCTGATGTCAATTTCCTAATATGTTTTTTCTTTTGTAATTTTCTTCTTCTAATTTGTCGTCAATTTGTTGTCATTTAGCTGTAACTTTGATGTTATTTTGTCACTTTGTAGCAGTAAGTTTAATATTATTTGTAATTTCTATAAATGAGCTTAGTATAAAATATAATATGGTACTATTATTTTAATTATTTGTGAATGTGTTTGACTAGTTTTGTAGTTCTCAATTGTAATCCTTTGTGGCTGTTTTAATCCTTTATTTTAATCCTTTGTGTATCAATTTGTGGCTCGTTTTTTGTAGATGGATATTGTTACATTGATTCAGAATGAGGATTTCTATGCAATGCTTCAACTTGTTGTTGCAAGTAATGAGATTATTAGAGACAATGAAGTTGATGCAAATGACATGTTAGAAGAAGATGACATCAAAGATAAAGATGAAGATGGAGTTTAGATCGGTAGAGAACATGAAATACCTTCAACTTTTACTCGTATAGAGAAAACAAATATCACTAATGATGATTATTTGATTATGTCACAATCACTTAGCAAGAATGATTTTACACGAGAGCTGAGAAAAGATTCTTTCAAAGATAAAGAGGAACTTATTAGAGCGATCAAACTCCATAGCATAAGGACACATAAACAGTTTGAGTTCATTGAGACACGCCCAACTATATGGAGCATAAGATGTAAGTTAAATTTACAATCCGGTTGCAAATGGCACCTTCGTGCTTGTAAACGAAAACGAAGTGGATATTTTGAAATTACAACGTACACCGGTCCACATACTTGCTTACACAATAATATTTCTCAAGACCATCCAAACCTTGATGCGAGCTTAATCGCTCATGAAACCAAAAATCTTATAAAAGAGCAACCTTCTATTAGTATTTCTGCTTTGAGAGCTGAAATAGTTGATAAGTTAGGGTATACTCCTTCATACAAAAAGGTATGGGTCGGAAAGCAAAAGGCTATTGAACATGTTTTTGGTAATTGGGAAGAATCTTATGCTACATTACCGAAATTTCTAGCCGCACTTCAAAAGTACATTCCGGGGACAATAGTCGAATGGTGTGTTTCGAGATCAACCGATGAGGAACACGTGGAATTTAGACGTGTTTTTTGGGCTTTTGATCCTTCTATCAAACGGTTTATGCATTGTCGACCGGTAATTAGCATTGATGGCACATATATGTACGGTAAGTATAAAGGAAAGATGATGATTGCGATGGGAGTCGATGGTAACAACCAGATTTTACCCCTTGCATTTGCTATCGTGGAAAATGAATCGTATGATAGTTGGAATTGGTTTCTTTCTCATATCAAGAATCATGTCGTGAAAGATCGTGATGGTATTTGTTTGATATCTGATCGTCATATTAGAATCCTATAGGTAGTGAATGAGAATGGATCTCCATGGTTAGAGCCACGTGGCTTTCATAGGTATTAGTACAAGTCATAAGTAATCTTTTCAATTTTATTGATAACAACTCTCATTATTTTGTTTATTTTTCAGGTATTGTTTACGGTATTTCATCAGCAATTTTTATGAAAAGTTTCGCAATTCCGAATTGAAAGCTTTAGCTTATCATGCCGGGAGCCAAATTCAACTTCGAAAGTTCAACTCCACAATGGAAGAAATTAGGAAGCTAAATCCAGAAGCTCGACAGTGGCTAGAACGACATCCAATTGATAGATGGAAACTTGCACATGATGGTAGAAGGAGATATGGTTTGCTCACAACAAATCTGTCTGAGATTTTTAACAGTGTACTTAAAGGTGCTCGTTTTTTACCTATCACAGCTTGTGTCCAACTTACTTTCTATAGGTTAGTGCACTATTTTGATGTGAGACGTCCTTTAGGATATAGTGCACAAGCTAATGGAGATATGTATGCTCCTCATGTAGTTAATAAACAATTAGCTTTGATGTCAAAAGAAAGTGCACATTTCTTGAGAACATTTAATCGAGATAAGGGTATATTTGAGTTGATAACTCAAAGAGGAAGAAATGTGCAAGTAGTTAATTTGTAGCAACAAACTTGCACATGTGGTAAGTGGGAGATTTATAAATATCCTTGTTCTCATGTCTTAGGTGCATGTGCCAAACTTTCTTTGAATAGTTGGCAGTATGTCCACAAATATTACTCAATTGTTGAATATTGTGCTACTTGGGCATCCGAGTTTTCTCCACTTCCTCATGAAGCATATTAGCCACAATCATCATCTACAAAATTGCTTCCAAATGTAGAGCTCCTAAGGAATAAGAAAGGCCGTCCTCGCTCAACGAGACTATGAAATGCAATGGACATCAAAGAAAGAGGAAATAAGAACCTTTGTGGAATTGTAGGCAAAGTGGTCACAATCGGAAAGGATGTCCGTCTAAGCCACGGTATATAAAGACAAACTCACAAAAAAATTTATTCGATTATTTGGTATGACTATATCTCTCATTTCTTTGATTTTTTTGTAGGTAAAGATCGGTAATCGGCTCAACGTATTCGGAAGATATTTGGGAATGCTTTTTTTTGGTCTTTTCATTTTTGTAAGAAGCCATTGTTGGTTTAGTACCTAAAAAACATTATACTTGTGATGATGGATGTTGGTTTTAATTTATCATTGTTAGTATTGTTTAAAAAATTCTTATGATTGTGATAAAATGCATCAAACAACTGTTTCGATTATAATATAAGATAGATTAAAAATAGTTAAAAGACAGCAAAAAAACAGTAAAAAAACAGTAATGTAGTAGTAAAAAAGCAGTGAAGATACATTAAAAAACAGTAAAAAAGATGTAAAAAATAGTTAAAACAGTGAAAAAAAAGTATAAAAAAAGCTGTAAAAAAGCAGCAGTAAAAAAAAGTTAAAAACAGTAAAAAATCTATAAAAAACAGTTAAAAAAGATGTAAAAAAACAGTTAAAAGCTGTAGAAAACAGCTAAAAGCAGTAAAAAAGAATTAAAAACAGTAGAAACAAAAAAGAACACATATTTGGTAAATATGTTTATAACTATACCTATTTGGTTAATATGTTTTAAAAAAACACCTCTTTGGCAAAAAACGCGTTAATATGTTAGTATGCTTGAGATCGATTATGCGATTATATTATGATAATAATATAATTATTGATATAAATATTTTCAAGGATATATTCATGAGTTGAGAACAAATTCGGTTGATTTTATGTTCTCAGGAGTTTCGAAGGCTCGGTAATTAGTAACTGAGTAAGCTACGGTTCGGATACGAGGTGAGTGGACTTTGACTCACGGGTGGTTGTTAGTTGTAACTGTTTTGGTTAGTTGAATTTGTGTGCGATTGATTATGCGATAGACTGTTGAGTATGATATGATGGTTTGAGAGGATGGTTGATGGTTGATTGTGAGAAAGTGATTGATAAGAAATATCAAGGGATTGAACTTGTGAGCATGATGGTTATGGCAGAGGTCAGCTAAATGGTTTTTGGGCTTGGCTAGATGTTTCTGAATAACGGTTATAGATCATCTGTTGCATTCGTTGTAACGGATGGGATTTAACTGTGTCAGTTAGCAGAAGGCTATCGATAGATCATTGCTTGGTCGGCATTGGTTGTAGGTTCAATTATCAATAAGAACCACTGGTCCTTTGTGGGTACCGATGTTACCCAATTGTGGTGGTGGTTTGTTCTTGTTCTGCTAATTGTTGCTTGTGGTTTGATGTCCATTCACTTATTTTTGTGCTAATTTCCCACCCTAACTCTCTGTTGCAGGTTTTTGAGAGCACGGTAGGTTACGTTGTGGTTTTGCTTTCTTTATGTTTTACGTTGCAATACTTCCGTTGTGATTTTAAAAAAATGAGTTGTGTTTTACGGTGTTACAGTGTCATGCCCTTGAACACACACACACATGTATATGTCTATATACGTACACACATGTACATATGCTACAATGCATGGATATGTAATGGATACATATACGACTACATAGGAAGAATTAGAAAACTCCATTAGAAATCCGTCAAAAATTTCTAACGAATTATAATAGACAAATTTTTCTACTTTTTTTCTTTCTAATTTTAGGTATTTATTCATATTAACGTTTTGTAAACGGTATCAATGTTTTCTAATTTATTTTTCAAAATTTACATATATGTGTTTATATACACGTGTACCTGAAACTAGAGATTATAGTATATATATTTTAAATTTATTTTAATATCTAAAATTCTATTAATTGTTTTATTAAGTATTTATATAAAATATGAATAAGTTAAAATAAAATTCATTTCCCTTCCAAAAATTTCCTTCCCTAATTCACGAAACAACTTGGACTTGTTCTAGTGGTATCTGGGTTTTATAACATCCTCAAGCCTTGGAGATGATGTTTTCCTTATAAAAAGTTGGAGGGTTTAATCACTAATACTAGCCGTAGATGTCATTGCGGATCCGGGCCACTAATTCGGTGTTCAAATCTTTAGATTCGCACATCTGAGAAATTGAGAAGTAATCCGGACGCACCTAGCCATCTCCCTGTTCGAGTGTTACGTTTTGTTCATCAATCGAGCCCTGCCAAACACCCTTGCGACTATGTGAACTCACGAAGAACAGAAGAAGAATCTTTAAAATCGAGTAGAAATCGAGCAGAAATATTATCTAAAATCGACCCTTGCGATTCTGTTTTCAAATGTGAGCTTTGTTCATCAATGGAGCCTGCCGAATTCAATCGAAGGGTAATTTCGTCTGTAACCATTGTGAGTAGATCGAAGAAGAAACCCCCAAATACTTGTACAGGTGTCGATTGTTATTTGATAACAAATTTATATGGTTCATACTCTATTTAGCTTTTGACAATAGTTTATTGGATTTGGGAATTCATTATCTATATGTATGGAAGTTGATTTTTGTTGAAGTTATTATTGGTAGTCTGGTAGGAGAGACTATATCTAGGTGTAACACGAAGGGATTCAAATTAAAAGGCTTCAACCCTTGAAGCTTTTCCAGAGCCCTAAAGATTTGCAGAGGTTTGTTTACTTCCACTACATTTCAGGATTTAGGTTATTTTGTTCATATTAGCACACATAGAAGATGGTATTAGCGTGTTTAACCAGGATTTATTTTGAGCTAACCGGTGTGTCTTGGTGTTATTCATCGATTATTTTTAAAGTTGTGAAAATTTTCTATTATACCATTTTAAAGAAGCACAGATCTTTTAGTAAGTATCTTAACTAGAAGCACAGATCTTTTTCGATATTCTTCTTTGTGCCTACAGCCTACATGAATCAAAATTGTGGGATGACTGAGTTTATTTTTGTTCATGGCCTTTCCTATAATCAACTGAATGGAATGAGTTTATTCTCATATTGATGGCCAAGTTTATTTTGATTGCACTGGTAGCTTTATCTGAATTATATTTATGTAGTTTCAAGGTATGTATTCAGTTTTGATGGATGCGATTATGAAGGTGCTTGTGTGACAATAATGTTCATTGTTATGGTTTTACTAGTAGAATTTCAAAATTTCAATATGTTGTTTCCAAATTCATGTAGTAATTATATAAATGGTTTGGAACTGTTGTTTGCAGAATTATGAGTTTTGGTTTGTGTGGTTCATATGAGTTTTGACTATTTTTTGTCTCTATTTCTTTTGGATGGATGGTTTACATGCAGCTTGACTTCTTTGTTTTGTCATTTTCTTGATTGTAAAGTTCTCTATTTCTTTGGCATCATTAGTCTATCTTGCCGAGGGAGTGAACAACTTCATCAACATTATATGTGCGGATGTTCCTTTAAGAACTATCAACTAGGACACTATCTTATTCTTTGTGTCTCTTGGATTGGTGTTGGTTCTTTACATGAATTCTTAGTAGGGTGATTCCTACCCAACTAATGTTTCTTGATGGGTCAGGACACAATTATAGTCCAATTATATTATTAATAATTAATAATTAATGTAGTGAATTCGATCGAGTCCACAACTCCAAGTTCATCATCTTTTCTTAATTGTCTTTGTTTTATTATATTTAGTTTTTAATATTAACTAAATACAGTAATAATAAAAACCAACCATTAGTCATTCATTTCCTATTTTTTTATGGTGTTTCAAGAACTACTAAAAAAGCAGTAATTATTAATTCTGTTATACAATGAGACAATCACATGTTTCTTTTCTATGTAGGTGAAAAATATAAATGGACATCACAATTGGTGAGAAGCATCGGTGATCGGTCTCTCTCTCCCTACAAATTTAGACGTTTAAAGTAACTAATAAACTTTAATTATGTATGTTAAATAATTTATATTATAAAATGATGTGTTGTTATTGGATATTATATTTTTTTGGTATTATGAACAAATGTAATTATCGTTTATCATCTTTATATTGATTGATACTATGGAATTTATGTATTGTTGATAGTAATGTGTGGTTTATGTCGGGTATTATTAGATTTAGTGGGTTGTTTGTTTGTGTCTAAATTTTTGTTTGTTTGTTTGATGAATTGTTGTATTGTTTAACATCTTGTTAGTTTTTATAGTATTTTGAATTTTTTTTAAAATCCGTCGGATACGTCGTCCGTCGTAAATCAGTCGGAAACGTGGTCTATCGCAAATCCGTCGGAAAAACCTGTCGCAAATCCGTGAACCGTGGTGATCGTTTTCCGTCGGTAACGCCGTTTTCCGACGGATTTTGCCATTGGAAGTTGACATGTTTGTTGTAGTGACACTAGAAAAAACCCGATTCAATTGTGTTTCAAATCTCGAACGGCAGAGCTGCTTCGATCGTGATTCAACCCTAGAACAATCCAATCGTGTAGATCAGGACATCCATTTCAAGAACAATCCAATCGTGTAGATTAGGACATCCATTTCAAATATTTAAACATCGAACAGCAGCACCACTTTTATCTTTATTCAACCCTAAAAGTCTGTTGCTCCACGTTTTCCTTTAAAGGCCTGTTATTCCTTCTTCACAAAGTTTATTAACTAGTTGATTTATTTCCTTGATCTTTTTTCATCTCTCACCATTGATTTTTTTTATTTAGGGAATGGTTCTTTTTTCTTTTTGCTACTATAATGGTTTTGCTAATTCTAGCCGATGTCTACTCTCTTCATTATGTATCTTATAGAAGGGGATGTATACTAACTTTGTTTGATATTTTTAGTTTTATGTAATACTTGCTATAAAATATGGGGTTTTGAATATGTTGGTTTCACGTTTATTGATACAATGATATCAATAATAGTATATTGATTGTTAGTTTTGAATATATGTTGGTTTATTGTTCCCCGCTAGTTTCTTCTAATTTTTCTATAAATATATTTAGCTTCAAAAGGTTTTTTTCAATAAAAAGATGTTCTAGTTAACCAATTTGGTATGAAATTAGTGGTTTTTAATTAGGTATAGATACTTGCGTGTAACTTTTTGTACGAAAATATAAAGGTTATTGTTGTTAAAGATTGTTTGTTATTGGTATTTGTCCTTAATGTTTAATTTTTGATTGTTGCAATATAGTGGTCGTTACTGCATAATCAATGTACATCACTTAAAATCTAAGAATAGTTGTATGTTTAAATGGTGTTTCACCGGTGCAACGTATAGAAAAAACTACAAATGAGTGCTTAACTGCGTTCACTGGTGAACACACTATGTAGATATATTTAAATGCAAGTTTGTGTTTTATTTTAAGTTGTTCATTAGTGACCAATGAGTAGAAGAATTTGTATTCAACCCTATACTTGTTCACTAGTGAGCATCAAATAGGTTATGCACCTGATAATAATAAGTAATATATTTCAGATATTAATGAGTGAAAAAAGAGACAAAATGGATGTGTTTTGAGCGTTGGATAAGTGAAAAAAACGATAAAAACAAGGTTATTTACTTTAAAAGGTCTCGTGACATAATCTGTGTTGAACTTGTTCATTATTATTCACGATATTAATGATGAAAAGTTGTAACTTTTTTGTTGTATTCACTAATAAGCACCATAAAATTTAGAAATTACCCGTATATCATTTTATTTGTGTTTTGTCTTTTATTTAAAAATTAGGACAAATAAAAATAGGCAAGAAAAATAGATTGGAAAGAGAGTAAATTACGCAAATTATCGCCTGACAGCCAACACAACGGGTCATAGTGAATATATTAAATAAATTACCCTCTCTAAACCAAATTTAACACAACAATTCTTAGATGCCCCAAAAAGAAATTCCCCTCTTTTTAGCAAATTTTAAATCTATAAGTTTCTAATTCCATGAGATTTTTTTACAGGGTCCTTGATAACTTGAAAGATTACACAAGCCCTTGTAAATGTTGTTGACTGTTGCTTACATATTGACAGACCTTTTAGACCAGCAGATATTAGAAATCTGGTTAACAGAGTTACATGCTACTTGTTTGTATCAAGTAAGATATATTGAATTTTCTACTAAAAAAATAGTGATGACAACATAATTGAAATATTTCCATGATATGTTCAAGAACACCTATTCTTGCAAACTTAAACTATTACTTTGACATTTTTGGAAGAACGATAGTTTTCTATAACTCTATACAAAAGAAGTAAACATTTTCTATATAAATCATCAACCATAATGTGATGATATGCAACAAGCATCAACAATTGTTCTTCATTTTCTATATAAATCATCAACCCTAAACTTAAACTATTACTTTGACATTCTTGGAAGAACGACAGTTTTCTATAACTCTATACAAATAAAGTAAACATTTTCTATATAAATCATCAACCATGGCATAATGTGATGATATGCAAACAATTGTTCTTCATTATTAAGAAGCCATCAAGCATTACATCTAGGCAGCAACAATTGTTCTTCATTTTTACCGAGCCATCAAGCATTACATAACCAGGTAAGAATCTTACCAAATACTCCAATTGTTCTTCATCTTTCTGGTATTATGTCTTCCTTCAAGCCTGATTCTGTCAGCAAATAAGTCTATTTAAGCCTACTAATCCAAAGTGATGCAAAGAAAAGTAAAGAATTAAGTTATACACTTAATTATACAATTTGCCCCAGTTGCCTATTCTGAATTTCAGATTCAAAAACAAGTTCTTCACTAATCAATTTTCAGATTCTGATTTTCGTTATCATGAACTCTGAATTATCAAGATTCAACAACTGCCCACAACATAAACTGTATTCCAGAAACAAATTAAGAAAATTTTCGTTATTTATAGAATTATAATCTCTATCAATTTGCAAAGTGGGAAGCTATTTTAGCGTGAGAGATTTAAGGGCATATGACTCTTTTCATCAATTTATCCCCATTTAATCATCTAGATATCGCGATAAATTACAATTTATCGCCATTTATTCTTATCATCTACATTACTGAAACAAGATTTTGAGAAGTTATACGAATACGCTAGTATAGGGAAGAAAATTCAAAATATTCGAAAGAAAAGGGGCAGATTTCAACCACAACCACCTTCGAAGATGGTAGGCCTGTTCGGAAGTGGCGGCCATGCCTGCGATAGTGTTAGATCACAAGATCTGGAGAGATCGTATCATCAAATTCGTAACGATCTAGGCAGCGACCGTAGCTTTCGTGTGAGCAGTCGTGTGTGGGAGAGGTAGTGGATGTCGCCGACGAGCATGAACCGGTAGTAGATGGCAGGGATTATGAAGGTTGTGGAGATATTTTCATGGAGTCATGGCTCAAGGTTAGAGAGAGACAGAGAGAGGACGATTGGGAAATGAGAAGTGTGTTTGGAAGGAGAGAATCTGAAATGAGAACAGTAACATGACCTTTTATATGATTTTTGACTTATTTTGACGTTTCTCCTTTTCTAATTTAATCAATTAGATACGCTTTCAGTTGTCCTTTCAACTTCGAGGCTCAATTTAAAGATTTTATATTATAATCACAATAAAAATATGCCACGATCTTACATTCTTCTCTATTATGTTACATAATTTTTTGAGTAATTTGATTTGGTTCATGTAATTTATAATAACTATTTTTTTGTTATTAAATATTTTAAGAAATATATAAACAATAGTCATATCACATTATATATAGAAATCACAGTAAGATTTTATTGTTAAACTGGAGTCTTAATATATTTTTATTGAACTCTTTTAACTATTTAATAATTAATATATGAACATATATTGTTTATTCATATCATATGCATCTTTCGTTTTAGATATTTCTCTTATATACTATCATATTACATGTTTGCTACAGTTTTTATCAGTTTAAATAATCTTCTTAAAATATCATAGATGCTTAAAATGTGTATAATTGAATTACATAAATAAGTATTACCATAGTATTATCTTAATTATCGGTGTAATACAGAAATTCTCAATTAAATAATATAAGATAAATAGCAATCCTAATATTGTTTATGTATTACTGAATTTTTTTAATATTATAAAGATTGAAATTCTTAAATTACAAAATATGATATAATAATAATTAATAGCAAGGTAAAACATAATATAAAATATTATTGAGCTAGGGAAGTGGTTATCAATAGAGAAAAGATAACTTCTTTAAAAAGCGTAGGAAAAAAAAGAAGGAAAACCGCTGGAGAGTGAAAATATGTATATGAAAGGAGTCGAACACCAGTGCTTTGGGATAGAGACAAAAAAAAACTTACCATCTTAGCTACCTTTGATTTTAATTCTTGTAGGGATAACATAGAATATATATTAAGTCAGTCAGCGCATTTTAACATATCTCCTTCCTGAGCAGTAATTGGCGCACGATTATTTGGTGACAATTGTTATTATTTATAATAAAGAAAAGGATTGAAAAGTAAATTTACAATTTTTGTCGGTGGATGGATCGTAAAATTTAGTGGATTTATCAGCTACCAATAAAAAGAAGCAATATCTGTAAACTAAATAAAATATTTAGTGTGATCTAAACATAAAACCAAAAATATATTTAATGTGAACATAGAACAAAAGGTGATAATGTTTGTTACTTTCTATAAAACATTAAAGTAAATTATATTAATTAAATTTGTCTAAATAAAAGTACGTAACAAGTTAACAATAAAGTTTTTTTTGTATAATTACACTTAATATGTGACGTAATAATAATGTAAAAAGATATATTTAACTTGAATGATTAATTCTTTCAGAAGTTAACCTAATGATTTAAAATCAATAAATCAATTCCAACTTAGTTAGTAATTACCAATAATAAGCATTTTTTATTACATATATAAGTAAACAGCATATGCATATTTTTATTTAGTTTATACCCGCAGCGTAGCGCGGGCTATACAAAACTCGTTGGAGTCAAATATTGATTTAAGTTGTGTAAATAAAAATTGAAAAACTAAGAAACTGATGAAGAACTAGAGAACATATATTCAGAATGATAAACTAAGATAGTGAGATTATTAAGAATCACTTACAACTTGAGGATTGAGCCTTTGCACTTACAACTTGAAGCGTTATGGGGTGTTAAAAGAAAACCTAGAACGTACGTGGAGGGGGTAGAGGAATTTAGGAAATAGATTTTTTTTTTAACTTTTCATTCAATAAAAAATACGTTATTTACTTTTCACCGCTTTAAGTCCATTTGCTTCCTCCCATGAAATAACATAGAAATTTTACATATAATGATTTTTCATATATTTAAAAAGTTAACATGATAAGCATTCGAAGATAATTTACGTTATAACTAAAATTTGCAAAATTTAAAAGATAGAAAATTCTAAATGTTAATTTAACAATAATTTTTTATTTGATGACGTGGCATTGTAGTATGACATGTGTTCTCTAATATCCTGTTTTAGTTATATATATATATATATATATATATATATACTAGCAGCGTACCCGCGCAATGCTGCGGCGGCAATAGTTTATGCTTTGCGACATGTCGTTTTAAAAAATGTAATAATATGTTGTTCGCGCTAATTAATGTCATGAAAAAGTTTTCAACATGTTCGTTTTTTTCAAATTTTCTTATATTTGTAGCATCTATTTTTTTAAATTTTACAAATAAATTCTAAAAACATTAAAATAAAAACAAATATTTATATAAGGATAGAAAAGTTAATAAGATTTTAAAAAATAATATTGATGTGGGTAGATAATTATGTTTGTGTGAAAATGTGTGTTAGTGGAATAGTATATTTTAAATAAATAAAAAGTTAAAGTAAATTAAAAGAGTGAAATAGTTAAATATTGAGTGGATGATATTAATTTAGATGGAAAAAAGATGATTTAAAGGTTGTACATTGTGCATAAGTGTTTGGACTACTTAAATTTAAGTAGTCTTAAAATTTGAAGAGAGAGAAACTTAAATGCATTATATAGGAGTAAGATATATATATATATATAGTAATTATATCAATAAAGAACCTATGTTTAAACAAAGAACCTAAAGAACCAATCTGGACCATTGGATCATCAAAATCAATGGATGAGATTAAAGATGGCAAAACTTTAATTATCATGACTTAATTTAGGAAGAAAAAGGGTAAACATGGAAAATCCTCTCCCCAACAAACTCGATTTAAAAAAAAAAAACCCAAAAACTTAAAATCGTCATAACTTTTTAAGTTTTGTGAATTTGAACAAAAAAATTATACCGATCTTTTAGTTTTTTTTAACCTCTTTCAAACAAGAGCACTCTTTCCGTATTTTTCTAAAAAATTTTTACCATGAATTTTTTGTTTGCAATTTGACCAGAATGTACTGTTTTATACGGATTTTGCATTTTGGGTTTAATTGTGTAATTTTGCATTTGAGCTGCATTTTCAATTGAATCATCTTGAATTTGCATTTTATAATTTTTGCATTTTAGAAGCATCTAGATGACCGCATGTTTATATTTTGCGTTTTTGTTTTTTTGCATTTTGCATTTAGGTTTGAAAGAACACAGCTCAAAATACAAACTACGGATTTTGCATTTTGAATTTAGGTTTGAATGAACCCAGCATCTACGGATTTTGCATTTAGGTTTGAATAAACCCAACTCAAAATGCTAACTACGGATTTTGCATTTTGCATTTAGGTTTGAATGAACCCAGCAGCTCAAAATGCAAACTTTGCACCTCAAAAAAAAAGTTTCAGAAATATATCAAGTCCGGTCTTGTTTGAAAGAGGACGAAAAACTGAATCTAATTGTATAATTTTTTTGTTAAAATTCTTAAAAACAAACGAGTTATGATCATTTAAAGTAAGTGGGTTTTTTTTAATGTGGGGGGGGGGGCTGGGCTAGGCGTGACTTTTTTTTTTATTTTCCATTTTTACCCCTAAACAATATGCCACGTGTTATCATTAAAGAAGTTCTTTAGATTCTATGTTTAAGGGAGATTTTATGTTGAACCATACCCTATATATATATATATATATATATAGGGGAGGGATCAAACGAGAACTGTTTTTCGTACGAGAACTACGGGAACTAATCTCAGCCGTTGTTTAAATATAGGAAGTTCATGGATGGAGAGCATGGAGGGGATCACGTGTGGCAGGGTGCATGTGGGGAATTCATGGGTGGGCAATGACATTAAAGGAGAGGAAATTGGACGGCTCAGATTGGTTCTCGCAGTTCTCGTACGAAAAACAGTTCTCGTTTGAACTTTTACCTATATAGGGTAGGGTTCATGCGAGAACCGTTGTTAGTGCGAGAACCGCGAGAACCAATCTCAGTCGTTCCTTGGATATGGGAAGTATCATGGATGGAGAGCGTGGAGGGATAGGGTGTGGCAGGGTGCATGTGAGGAATTCATGGGTGGGCAATGACATTGAAGGAGGGGGAATTGGACGGCTTAGATTGGTTCTCGCGGTTCTCGCGCTAACAACGGTTCTCGCATGAACTTTTGTCTATATATATATATATATATATATATATATATATATATATATATATATATATATATATATATATATATATATATATATATATATATATATATATATATACTAGTATATAAATCTGTGTGCACACGAGTATTACATAAATAAACTTGAAATACAATTAAATAAAAAAACATTCAAGTACATGTGTAAATAATATTATAACATAAACTATAATACAAAATTATACTAAATTACAAACCATTAAAAAAATTCATGAAAGAATAACTTTTGTTATTTGTTTTATTTCATTATGAATAAATCACATAAAGGCTAATGTATTTAGTTGAATAATGAGAATTCCTTTAGCCAGAAGATTAAGTTATTAATAGGATAGCATTACCTTATACATAGTGATAGTCCAAATTCTTCACATATCAATATATCATCCACAATCTTAACGTTTAACAAAAAGAAAAAACCAAACATTTACTTGCTAAATATACCGATAATTGAAAGCAATTCAACTCTCTTAGTAGCAGGCGTGGCTTTATTATAATATATAGTGTTTACAACATATATCCAACATTAAAAAAGGAATGAATATTAGAAGTTTTTTTAGAAATTGTGATAATAAAGATAAATGGTCAGCTTGAGTTATTAATTTTTATTTTCAATCTTATCATAAAGAGATACGAAATCATTCTATAAATTACATAATAGTATAGGTATGATAAAATTATCTAAATCTTAGACTTAATAGAAGTATACATAATTTAAACTAAACTATTTCTAACATTATAAATTACATAATAGAAGTATACATAATAGTAAACTATAGGTATAATAAAGTTATCTAAATCTTAGACTACAATACATAATTTAATGGCTGCAGCAATGAAACAACAGCCATTTTCATGGCAGCTTACCAAAACTTATAAAAGTCTTGTCCCGGTCCTGTTTATGCAGCAAATTAAGCACTGTACAGTAGTTTACTATCATCAACAATATTAATCCATACAAACATATTGTGCATCACTTTCTTTCTGGAGGTTGATGGAATCATCCCTATTAAAAATTTCACTGAAACCATATAATAAACACGATAGAATCAGGTCGAAAAAGGTCAGGCGCTCCTCTATTTAGAATACATATCAGGGGGTTTGTATTTTGGAACCAAAGATCATTTGACTGTTGTAACATAAAGTCGCATTAATTAATGAATAATGTTTGGACAAACAAATTCCACCCATTTCTTAAGATAATTTTACAATCTTTTACTCCCTTTCCACAAATACTTTGTTCCTTTTCTATACAACAGTGTCATCTGTAGTTCATGATTTAGTTTCAAATTACCAATCAATCATGTTAACTTGTTATGGCATATCCAAACACATTTATCTATTAATATCACATTTCACTTTCAAACATACTAACACACCTTTAATTAGACTCCAATGCAGGTATAAGAAATAAATAAACAAATTACTTATATATGTAGGAGGCAAATAAATTATCCTAAATGACTTTTATATAGTTATAAGTTTTAGCATACTGAAAATTTTTATACAATATACCATGATTATTTGAAGATCATAATTTGGTCGCATCTATACGGTGACATTCTTGAATAAAGGATCGGAATCTTAAAGCTTGTTTATAATATAATATTTTGCAGTTACAGATAATAATTATTCTTAGAACTTCATTAAAAGCAGAAAGATCGGCAATTTGGAAGCTTTAAGATAATAATATCCAAAATATAATTATTGAGCTTGTTTATAATATAATATTTTGAAGTTACAGATAATAATATCCAAAATACTTGAAGGTAGAAAGGGAAACACATAAAAAAAATCCAAAATACTTGAAGGTAGAAAGGGAAACACATAAAAAAATCACCACCTGTGAAAGATGAGGCAATTTTGGAAGCTCATCTGCTGAAACTTTAACATGAATCAAATAATCAATAGTGGAGATGTCAATGCTTACTAACAAAAATAATCTTATTAACTTGAATAAAGCAGGAAGTCCCTTGACAAACACGTGTAAGATAAAAAAAATATTCACCTTTTCAAGTTTTGAGACTATTTAGGAGTTTGAGACTTAACAATGGCAGCCTGGACATAACATCTGATGTTGTTAAGTTTTAAAAATGGAGGATGTAAGATGTTCAGGTACAAAGTATGGACCGCGAAAAATGAATAGTTTTCGGTGAAGGCATACACTTGACATAAAAAATTATCCATGAAAGAGATTCAAATAATTTATGTTCCAAAGCCTAATAATGCTTCATCGTCTAGAAGCTTTATTCATTCAAATCACTTACTATAAGCTTATTACTTCAACAAAGTCTGAAAGATAACATAGAAGAATAATAAGAATCAGATTTGCAAAAGAAAATTGCAAGGGATGCTTACCTTCCTTTTTCCACTACATTGAGCTAATTCTTCATCTTTGTCCATGAAAGAGAAATTGGTAGATTTCAATATATAATGAATTATGAACAGTAATATATAACCAACTTGAAGATCAAGAAAACACTAAGCTAACATCAAACCTGGATTAAATTTAACAAAGTTTGACTTCTTTAAAGTCAACAAAAGAAATATGACCAAGAATAACTAAAACTTACCCTATATTAATGGTTGTTTCCATTTTATCACCACTCAAAACCCATATCTTGATTTCAGCTTGAGTAAGTTTGTAAAATGGTCTCATTGACCTATGAAAGAAAAGAGACAATGCTTTGATTTCAGCGTTGGCCCAATGGTATAGGAGTTTGAAAAATGTGCTCCCAACCTAAAATTGTGGGTTCTAGTCCTGTTGATGGACAATAGATGTAGAACTAGGGGTGTGTGTGTGTGTTCAAATGTTCAAAAAGAAGTAACAAAAAGAAGAAAAAAAATAGAAGCTAAGCTCAAAAGCACTTAAGAATATTAAATAGGCATAAGTTATTTGATCATCTCTATTGATGACAAATTGAAACAAAGATAGTGTGAAAGATTATTAACAGGTATTAAACAAGTCGACTTATATTCTTACAATACAACATAATCAAATAGAAAACACTTTCTATTCAAGTACGTAAAAATTGGGGACAAAGAAATAAGGTTTCATGGTGATGCTACATATCACTTAATATATATGGTATATGAAAATGTTTCTTATTATTCTACCAGATTGGGGTCTATGTATATTAGCAAACCTTGCAAGAAAATATGCGAAGAAACAAAAAGATATCTTAAATCATAATACATAGAGGAAAAATTAATGAGCAGAAACTTCAGAATTTGTGAAATAAGATCAACTAATAAAATAAAAACATCTCTTACGTATTTATTAAATTATGTCACTTGCTCTGCAAAATTTCCACACACAAGCTGATGATGCTTTCAAATTCACTTGATATAGCTTCCTCTAAGTTGCAAAACTCTGGATTCTGTGATAGAATCTGCAGAGTCACGGAACTGATCGCCCAATAATTAAATTAGAATTTATGAATCTTTATTTCATTATTAAATTATATGTTAAGGTCTGCACCCAAAAGATCATTATATCCTAAGTAAAATAAAAGCTATTGAATTGATTTTGCAAGCACTCAAACTTTCATGAGAATACAATTGTTTCATTCTAAAATTCGTACACGAGACTATATAGACCAATGATCCGTGAACCCAAGATTAAATGTGAATACATTGGCATTATTGGATCTTTTACTTACCACGAGAAAGTTATGATTTAAACTTTAAATTGCAAATGAATATAACTGATTAAGTTGTCACCATCTACACAAATGATAATTAAGTAGCCATGTATAAGAACTTAACATCAGCATCATATACAAAACGAAGCTAAGCCATAACTGATAATTAACCAATAATGTTACAAACACAAAACAATCAGCACTTTGTAATTGAATAAATGTATTTCAAGCAACATGTAAAGTGAAGTAGTGTTCAAAAACCAAGTAAAAAAGGTATATATAAATATCTTGAGAAAGTTTAATTCATGTTTTAGTTAACGGAATTAGTATCTGACTTAGAAATCTAAATGCTAGTCATAGCCTTTACGTCATAGATACTTGTATATATAGATATGTTTCTTACTTCTCAAATTACATTCATGTTAAATATTATCTGATCTGGACCTCAAAATTAAATATGACTTTATCTGATTTGGTCAATTAATTTGGTTTCAACCAGTTAGATTGCAGTAAATGACAGGTGTTCCGAGTTTGTATATTATTAATATCGAAAAATACATAATTGTTTACTATATAAAATAGGGCTCAACGTTTGAATGGAACTCCAAAGCTATATCGGTCTTCTCTCGATCGGTTTGATATTCAACAGTATTTCAAACGTCTATTGTAATAAGGAAGGTATATGCTTTTCTGTTCTTTAATGTCTATTGTTAAAGTATACATTTGAGTTAGTATGTTACAACTGAATTAGAGTTGTAGTATACGTCACCACAAAAAAGATACCGATTATCCACTTTCTTTTATCAATATTAATATACTTAAAATCGTGAATAATTACGACCACTCGTGGTAAAATTGAGTGTTACTAAATTATATCAAATCTTTACATTTGAAATTGTGTAAATTGAAGTAAAAAATCACATTTATTAGTGTGAACAAATTATATAAATTGTTACACTTCTAAGTGTAAAAAATTTGAAAATAATTCTAGTGCGCGCTATATAGTTAGATGCATTATTAACTTTAAATTTCTTTAAGATGAGCTGATGATTGATTTTGACGAATATAATAGCCGAAGCATTATATGCCTTCAAGAAGCAATTAGCCAATCCCAATGATTTTCTAAGAACTTGGAAACATAACATTGTTCGAGATCCTTGTTACTGGGAGCATGTTTCATGCAACAGCAACAAAAGTATCATAAGAGTGTAAGTTTATCAACAGAAGTCTTATTAAGTCTAGATAAATTTATTATCTGTGATATATATATATATATATATATATATATATATATATATATATATATATATATATATATAGGGGAGGGTTCATGCGAGAACAGTTGTTAGTGCGAGAACCAATCTCGGCCGGTCCTTGGATATGGGAAGTTTCATGGATGGTGAGCGTGGATGGATATAGTGTGGCAGGGTGCATGTAAGGAATTCATGGGTGGGCAATGACATTGAAAGATGGGAAATTGGACGGCTCAGATTGGTTCTCGCACTAAGAAAGGTTCTCGCATGAACTTTTTCCTATATATATATATATAGGAGAGGGTTCATGCAAGAATTGTTGTTAGTGCGAGAACCGTGAGAACCAATCTCAGCCGTTCCAAAGATATGGGAAGTTAAACAGATGGAGAGCGTGGAGGGATAGAGTGTGGCAGGGTGTATGTGAGGAATTCATGGGTGGGCAATGACATTAAAAGGAGGGGAATTGGACGGCTCAGATTGGTTCTCGCGGTTCTCGCGCTAACAATGGTTCTCGCATGAACTTTTTCCTATATATATATATATATATATATATATAATAAATTTAACTTGAATCTAGTCAAGTAAATCATATAATTGTTGAGTTTAGCTCGAAAGTGTCTAGTGTCTGAGTAATTAATACACATATAATTAAAATTATTATTTAATATACTAATTTTGGCAATCAAATCAAGTTTACCCGAGCTCGATAGTTTTGTTAGCTCATTGATCAGTTAAAAAAAAGGCTCGATCGAACTGAAGTCGACTTTCGAGCTTCAAGTTTTCTAAACTTGAACTCACTCTTGACACTATGTCGACTAGACTCAGCTTTATTACACTCTTAACTATTATTCAATTGATATAATTAGTGTAATTTAATGACAGAAATTAGTGCTTTTGATGTTTGTTATACGCAGTGACCTTGGAAACAAAAATATATCAGGTCAGCTCGTTTCACAACTTGGTGAGCTCAGTTTTTTAGAGCATTTGTAAGTCTTCCTAATTTTCTGTATTTAACAATTACTTTATTGTTGAAATATTAACCTATTTTTTAAATAAAAGAAGACCATGCTAAAATGAGGACAGTTTGTTCAAAGACTGATTTTTATTTATCGAATAAGAAACTTTTGACATGTACTTCAAAGTTAAATGTCTAAAGTAGTTACTTATTTTCGGTAAACCTAAAGAAGGACGAAGAGAGTAATCTACTTTAAAGATAATTATATATTATGATTCATCTTTCTGTTTTGCTATTTAATTAGTTGTCTAGTTTTGCAATATATATTGTTTTGTTAATTGAAATATTTTACAGGATACTTTTCGGTAATCATATTACTGGGAAAATCCCTGCGGAATTTGGTGATTTAAGCAACCTAAAGACGCTAAATCTCTGTTACAACCAACTGGAAGGTGTCATTCCAGATACATTTGGCAAGCTCCAAAAACTTCGCATCCTGTACGTAGTATAAAAAAGTCTAAGGAACTAAAATGGGTAAACTTGAAATAATGTTTACCTCTTTTAATTAATACAAACATGTTTAAACAGTTATCCAACCTTTGCTCTCCTTTAAATAAATAAAAGAAAAGTTTCTAGGTATTAATCTGCTTTTTTTAGTCTGATAGATAATGGTTGGTTTATCTTTATATATGATCAACTGCGGCATGCTTCTTTGGTGTTTAACAGTCGTCTCAACAACAACAAACTGACGGGGACTATTCCAGATTCCTTAAAGAATATATCTACACTAAAGATTATGTGAGTATATATAAAAAATGCTTCCTTTTTATATATCTCTTCATTTTTATTTTATGTATACATATATAAAATATCTATATATTGATCAAAAAACTAATTAAATTATTAATAATTTTTATTATAGCGATGTTTCGAATAACAACATACATAGAGACGTCCCTGTAAATTAACGTGAAACCTTAATTATTTTAGCATTAATGATTTTCTTAATTAACAGGTTTGATGGTAATCGGAACTTGCTACCTCCTAAAGCTTCAAATACACATACATGTACGTAATCCCAATTAATTTTCACAACGTACCCCAAGCTACCTGTTTAACTCTTTATTTATAACTAACTTGTACGTAAAGGATTAAATAGCATATTTTAGTTATAATAAATAAATAATGACATGTAAACATTTCAGATTATAAGATCGAAGGATCTATTATAGGTACTATCCTCTTCGTGCTGGCTACTGCAGCTGCATATGCTTGGTACAGAAGACCACAAGATCATTATTATGATGTACCTGGTTAGTGAAAAGCTACAAATTTACTCCATTTATTTACATGCATATATATATGTGTATAGGGGAGGGTTCATGCGAGAACCATTGTTAGTGCGAGAACCGCGAGAACTAATCTGAGCCGTTCCTTGGATATGGGAAGTATCATGGATGGAGAGCGTGGAGGGATAGGGTGTGGCAGGGTGCATGTGAGGAATTCATGGGTGGGCAATGACATTAAAGAATGGGGAATTGGACGGCTTAGATTGGTTCTCGCGGTTCTCGCGCTAACAACGGTTCTCGCATGAACTTTTGTCTATGTATATATATATGTCTCGTTGATACACATTATAATTTACGTTAAATAAGTCAAATATAAATTATTAGCATAAATTGAAATTGTCAAGCAAGTCGGAAGTCCTTTCGTTCTAAATACGTATAGGCCAACTTAACATCCCAGATGCTTTATATATAGACAATGCTCAGGAACTATACAAGAATCTATAAGGAGGGCAGTAACAGTGGTAGTAGGTGGTGAAGTATTTGGTCTGACGGTTCAAACGGTGTGAAAAACACTGAAAAGGATCAATAAACACTTGAAGTTGAAGGTATTTTGCCTTTAGAGAGAGTCTTCAAGCTTGAGAGATCAAAGCAGGAAACTAAAAAAAAAAACCCCTAAACTAAAGTATTTTTCCACATAATATATAATTTATATAGTGCTTATATATCACTAAATAAGTACTTTTTAGGAGGCATGACTACAGCAGATAGGAGTAGATTACTATGGCAGATTCACTAACTTACAGCAGATTCACCTACTTAGCAGTAAAATAGTAATTCCAGAAAAGGATTAAAGAAATTTAAGAGTTAAGACTTGGGAGGTAGTAATACAACTGAATTGAAGCCTTGAAGGATTTGCCCCAATCCTGAATTCCCAATTATCCGAATGCCAAATGCCAATTCTAAATTTGATACTCCCAATTCCGTAATTCTGTATTCTATTATTCAAAAAACAAATTACAAACTAAGATTATTGAGTTAAGAAATAAGAAAAATGATGATTCAAAGAAACTGATATTAGATAACTAAAATTCCATTCCCAATTAACAACTAAAATTAACAAATTAACATGATGAAATAAAGAAACAGATGTAACAAATTAACAACTAAAAGTTTTTAACATACTTACTAAGTTACTGATTCACTAATTCCATTCCCAATTCGAGTATTCAACAGTCGAAGGTTTGATTGAGGAATCAAGGGTTCGCCACTTATGGTTCGTCAAGAATCACGGGTTCTCGATTGACACTGTGATTTCTCGAATCTAGAATTCTCGATGGTTGATTGAGGAATCAAGGGTTCGCCAGTCGATGAGAGGAAAGTGAATAGAGGCGTGACTGGCGTCGGCGTCGAACGGGTACCTCGATCGGAGACGTCGATTCCGGTCTGCCGTTTCTAATCCGGTTTTTTTTAGAACGGGCTTAATCTATTTTCTCTGGGCTTACTAATACTAATATAGATATATTGACTGGATTGCTGCCCATGCATTGCTGGATCTTCTAGCAGAATCGTGGGCTCCTGAAACGTTGTAAATGAATTGGGCCGGTTGCTATCAAAAGTCAAAACCTCTCTTTTTGAAATTGTTGTTTGAATTTAGAAAAAACTCTACAAACTCACGATAATTGATGGAAGAAAAGTCCATAATTCAATAACAAAAAAATTTATTCATTATTGTATTGTAGTTAAACTAGTGACAGTGTTACATGACCGCACTTCTTGTGAAAACATAAAACAAAATATATAAATAGAATATAAATAAAATATAAATGCAATAATTTACTTAGAAAAAAATAGAAAAAGAAAAAAATATAAGGAATAAGAAAAAAGGTTAATCATAGTTATCAAATAAGAAAAACAAAACATTATTACGTTGTCTAAACATAAAACAAAAATTTGTAATAGAATATATATTTTTCAATGAGAACGAGACCTGGATGAGAAGTGCAAGTATTGATATTACAAAACCCGTTAGCATCGCTACTTGAACTTTTTAAAATGAAAATTCGGAAAAAAAAATTACTACCACATTGCTAAAACGATTAAAATATTACAGTTATATACTATTTTAATAAATTTGTTATATGTTAAATCAAAATATGAAATTATAACTAACTCGTGCTTTTACATATTATGATAGTTATATTACGAAATGTATTTTTTATATTATATTTTTGAAAAATATTTTCTTAAATATATATTATACCATGATTATGAAAGGGAAGAATTAAAGCCAAATAGTAATGATAGAAAAAAATAAAAAAGTAAACACCTAAAAATTAAATTTCTCATAAACATAACAAAAAGAATAATGAGGGAAAGAAAGTCAAGAGGAAAAGAGGGTAGGCCGTAGGGGTAGGAAATTGAAAAAAGGGATGAAAAGGTGGAGCCAAAGAATAAAGGGATGGGAAGTTGAAGCATGGAGGTTCGAAATAAGACATCAGGCATAAAAACAAATGCATTACATTTGGTTGGAATAGATTATAAGCCATATTTTAAAAACCAAGTATATGAATATAAGAGACGCATTTAAAAAAAAGCCCAATTGTGAACAATACAATAGGCGCACATTAAGCTTTGTGAATTGTATATATTTCTAATGATATACCAAATTACAAACTCAATCGCTAACTTATAACTTCAATAGCAATTAAAATGATGAACAACTTGATATATATTCACAAGTCGATCAGTTTTCACTCTTCAAAATGTCAGAAGTCTGTATCACTCCCACAATCTCTTATTGATTTAGACACAACCAATAGTCTACAATCGAAAATCAAGAGCGTCAAAGAAACTAACTTGGAATCAGGAATCTCAATCCATGACACCAAGACCGAACCGAGCAGGAAACGAGCCCGAACGGTGCCCACAAAAACACACACACACACGTACAATATAGTCATAGCTTTTAGTGTTTTAATTATAGTTATCGTAATATATATCTCTTACCGTACGTGAAGAGCTTTTCTATAATTTATATATTATTAACTCATTTACATTCATATATCATAATCTCCGATAATATTAAGTCATCGAAATCTTGCGTGGTAGTACTTTACACATATCTTTTTTTTATATGCAGCTGAAGAGGACAACGAAGGAACACCATTAGAGAGGCCTAACATGTCTGAGGTTGTGAGCATGTTGGGAGAAGAAGATAGGATTTTAGATAAAAAAAATGGGAGGAATTGAAAAACGAAGATACAGTCAACAAAGAGCAAATGCTCGAATTACAAAATATCATGAATAATATTGACTGTAACACTAGTGATTCAATAACCGAGCTTCCTCCTGACTAATAGTTATCTAGATGATGTTTTTATAAGGTTTTAACTTTTTTATACTTGTATAGTTGTATAGGGGAAGGTTCATGCGAGATCCGTTGTTAGTGCGAGAACCGCGAGAACCAATCTAAGCCGTTCCTTGAATATGGGAAATATCATGGATGGAGAGCGTGTAGGGATAGAGTGTGGCAGGGTGCATGTGAGGAATTCATGGTGGGCAATGACATTGAAGGAGGGGGAATTGGACGGCTTAGATTGGTTCTCGCGGTTCTCGCGCTAACAACGATTCTCGCATGAAGTTTTGTCTAGTTGTATATATATGTTAGTGCATTAGTTCTTGTATAGTATTTGTATAAATAGGTTAGCACAATTAATATCTAGGTTAGCTAGGTCATTAGGGTTTTGATTCTATATTTTGTATTCTATTCTATTCGTTATTCAATTATATCAAACGATTGTTATGCCAATAAATGGGTTTGATCTCTCTCTCTCTCTCTCTCATCTACACTTTCCTACTTTAAAAATACTCCTTACATGGATATCTAGAAAGATTAAAAAGCTACTTTGAATAAGAAATTTGGAATTCATGATTTGTTGACCTAAGCCACTTCGTTGGAAGCATAAGCTTAAACTAAGGCTTAAGTTTAAGGTTCCTATTTTGTTGGAAGCGTTAGTGTTAGCAGGGTCGGTCCAATGCTTTTGAATGCACCGGAAAAAAATTGCCCCTATTTGTGAACTTCACCACATATTAAAAAAAAAGATAGAACCTGTACAATATAATCAATCTTCTTTAGGTTGGTTTGTAGTTGCACTGTTGCAGCATTCTGCCTTTCTCTTTGCAATATTTTTTTTGTTTGAATTAATGGTTGTATTCATCTGCTTTTCAAAACAAAGTGTAACAAGTTAATCTAAATGCTTAAAACAAGCAGATTTTACCAAACAAATGAACAATCGACTAAATCACATACTACTATAGTAGTCTACTGTCTACTAGAAACAAATACAAACCTAATCCATTACATGGTCGATTTTTGGCAGATGCAATTTCTGTTTGTTGTTTGTAGAAATGCAGTTTGCCCCCACAGACTCACGAGTACTAACGATTAACGAAGTAACAAACAAGAATCAATTCTAATCTGAATATCCGATTCAGTGATTCACGATGCAAAAGTGAAAAACCTCTAGATAATGGACCGATTCACGACCACTAAATAGAAAAATCAATCGTGGAATTAAAATCCAATCAGATTTACTATAGATAATTCAATTTCGAGTTCAATTTCATAAAAAGAGAAACACATATACTCGGATTTAGAGTTGAATTTCAAAATTTTCAAAGCCGTAACTTGTGCAATCAATTACTTATCTTTAGAAAGACAGTTTGCGAATCGAACTCCAAACGATTCCTAGATGATCTGATGTAGTCGCCTCGTTGCTCTCGCTGTTCCCTTGACTATTGACGCAAAGACGCCTCGTTACTAACAATATTGGCACCGAAGATTTTACAAAATTTGATGTATTAAAATGGTGGCAAGAAAGAGAAAACGTTGGTCAATTTAAGATCCTAGCCCGTATGGCTAGGGACGTACTAAACGTCCAAGCTAGTAGCGTAGCTTCGGAATGTTGTTTTTCTCTTAGTGGCAGGATTTTAAGCGCACGGCGGTGTATGTTGAAGGCCGAGTCGGTGCAAATGGCCGTGATGCTTAAGGATTACTATGATTCTTTGGAAAGATGTCAAAACGATGCGGATCTCGAAGAAGGAATAACTAATTTGGAGGAAGCGATTCTCGAAGACGATTACAATAGAGACTTCCAATCGGGAACATCAAACACTAACACCGAAGCTGAAAGTGAAGAACCCGAACCCGGCGAAGAATACGTTGACGACACTCAAAATAGAATGAACGCAGGTTCATCATCCAACGTCCAATCGAACGATTTCGCCTATTATGGGCATGTGCCATATGCCGACGATAGTTACAACTATTGGAATATCAATTCCGACTATCCATTTCAGTAGTTGTCTCTTTATATTTTGTGACGTTATTTCTTTCGAACAATATGTATTTTTCGGGTCTCTAACTTGGGGTGATGGCCATGCCGAAGCTCCATTGCTAGAGTCCCCTTTTCTTGTTAAAAATATAATTCAAGTTTCAACAATATGTAATTTTATTTCGTAATTGTATCGTAATGTTATTTATATGTTTTTATTAACTTGCATTTATATATGTTTATACTTTATATTTTATAACTTGCAATATTTTTTTTAAATTTACAAGTCACTTTTTTTTTCAAACAAAAAAACAAACCGAAAACTAAAAAAAAAAAAACCCGACCGAAAAACTAAAAAAACCCGGCCGAAAAACGGAATTAAAAAACCCGGAAATGTCTAAACCGAACCGGAAAATACCCGACCGAAAAACGGACCGGTCTAGGACCGAAGTCGGACCGGTCCGGACTTGGACCGGTCCGGAAGTGGTCTAGGACCGCCCGAGGACCGAATTTATCGAAATGGTCTTACGCGAAGACCGGTCCGCCGAGGACCGGACCGGCCAGGGACCGACCCGGTCCGGACCGGACCGGACCGGCGTGGTCCAGGACCGGTCCAGGACCGTTTTTGCCCATGTCTACTCGTTAGTCGGTGACTCAGAGGCTGCCCTGATACTCTGATAGATTGATCTGATATGATCTATTGGGCTGCATTTTTTTAAACCTAAATGAACCTATATATGATAAATTTTGATGCCCCTTTGTATTTTGCTGCCCTGGGCCCAAGCCCATACTGCACATGGCTTTGGCCGGGCCTGAGTGTTAGTCTATACTTTTTTTATTCGGTGTTCTTTTTCTCGTTTTGTTACATGCCCTTGGATAGTCTTTCTTACTACTGAGTCTTTCCACCACCTGAACAAACAACTATCAATCAGTATTTGCTTAATCAACAAACAATAAGCATAATACTGAAATCAAACATACATGTACATATAAAACCACAAGTACATATCAATTTACGTGTATGCAACAATACACCATAATTCACGATTACCCTTTACTTACTGTAATCCTGTGAATTCATCCAGTTCTTTAGCTTTGGCATTTCATAGATCCTTTCATAAGCAAAGGCTACAAGTTCATGTTTATCTTCATATCATCAATGCATTTGATCTTCCATGCAAATCCCATATGAATCGAATGTGATTCCCACCGTGAATCGCATGCGAATCAAACACAACTCAACTTCCTTTGTGAATCGCATGCGATTGACTCATGCGATTCGCATGCGATCAACACTAAGTATTTCATGCGATTCAAACACTACGAATATCTTTCTAATTCAAATCCAATATGATCCAATCGAACGCGATTCAACTCCAGCATTTAATGCAATATATCATTATCCTTCCATTCAATCAAATGCGATCCAAGGAGTTAGGAAAATTTAATCCAATTCCATCCATTGTTATCAAGTGCGATTCAATCACTATCCCATGCGATTCAACTTAATCGAATGCGATTCAAACATATGATTCTAAAAGTTAGGGAAATATTCCATCCACTTGATTCATGATCACTGAAATCCAATGCGATTCGATCTAATCGAATGCGATTCAAGGATATCCATTCCACTACTATTAGCATGCGATTAATACAATCAAATGTAATTTAAGTTCCATGCGATCCAAATCCAGCAAGGGCATTTCTAAGTGTTTAATGCAATTCAATTCTACAACAGTCCATGCGAATGAACCCATAAAACTATAATTCCGATTACTTCATTCTTGAATTCCGATTCATTCATATTTATTATCCAATCATTCCTTTCAATCCAGATTTCTACCATTTTTAGCATGCATGTTCTAACATCATTTAATACACAGAAATGGCATATAAACATATTCATTCTAACATGGATTCTCCTACATGCATCATGTATTCATCAAGTTCGATCAAGAATAGCATGCAATCTCAAGAACCAAGTTCAAATAACCAATTAACAAACAAGTATCATGTAATCTAACCTTATGAAGCTCGTTTACTTGAACTCTAATTTCAAACAAGATTTGGAAATCAAATCGGGTTCTTGTTCTTCTTCTTTCAGCCGAGAGCAACACACAAACACACTTCAAGTTTTGCATGTAAATGAAAGTGTGGAGAGAGAGTTTACCCCCTAAATCGGCCAACTATGCATGCATTAAGATTAGTGGAGGGTCTAAGGGCTAGGGTGGTGACTAACCATCTCCACATCGGCCACCTAAACCCCACCGCCCCACTCACATAAACAACATATTATTTAATATTAAATTAACTAAATAAATTAACACATTTATTCAATTAATTCCACAATTAAAACACATAATTAACTTAAGTCTCAACTTAAACTTAATTAATTACCTTAATTAATCTAGGCCGGTAAGGAGGGTGTTACAAATCTTCCCCCCTTAAGAAGATTCCGTCCTCGGAATCTGATCGCGCTCAAACAAAGTTGGGTAACGACTCCTCATGTCATTTTCTGTTTCCCAAGTCAAATTAGAGCCCAAACTGTGTTTCCACTTAACCAAAACCATAGGTATCTGCTTGTTTCTCAACTTAGTCACTTTACGATCCAGTAACTCAACAGGTTCCTCAATCAACCTCTTGTTCAAATCTACTCGTAGATCCTGTATTGGTAACACTTGAGTCTGATCCTCTACATTACACTTTCTCAAATAGCAGATATTAAACGTATCATGTATCCCAACTAATTCATCAGGAAGATCCAAAGCCACTGTCTGATCATTCACTACCTTTCTGATTCTGAACGGACCAATATATCGAGGAGCTAACTTTCCACGTTTCCCAAAGCGTATCACGCCCTTCCATGGAGAAACCTTTAAATAAACTCGCTCACCCTCAACAAATGTCATTGGTCGACGACGCGGATCAGCATACATCTTCTGTCTATCCCTTGCAGCTTTTAACTTTTCTCGAGCCACTGCAACTTTATCCGCTGTAATTTGAACAATGTCTGGCCCAGCAAACTGTTTCTCTCCTGCCTCTAACCAACAAGTAGGAGTTCTGCACGGTCGTCCATATAACATCTCATACGGCGGCATTCCGATACTGGAGTGATAAGAATTGTTGTAAGCAAACTCAACCAGTGGTAGATGTGAATCCCAAGAACCTCCAAATTCTAACACACATGCCCGTAGCATATCTTATAAAGTTTGAATCGTTCTTTCTGATTGGCCATCTGTCTGTGGATGGTAAGCTGTACTCAAATGAACTCTTGATCCCAATTCTTGCTGTAGTCTATTCCAGAAATTTGACACAAACCTCAAATCCCGATCTGATACAATAGACAAAGGTACTCCGTGTCTAGAAACAATTTCATCAATATACAATTTGGGTAACTTACCCAAATTTGCAGTTTCCGCAGTTGCCAGAAAATGTGCACTCTTGGTCAATCTATCAACGATAACCCAAATCATATCATTACCTTTCTGAGTCCTCGGAAGCTTTGTTACAAAATCCATTGTGATGTGATCCCATTTCCATTCAGGTATTTTCAACTGAGTCAAAGTTCCATACGGTTTCTGATGTTTGGCTTTCACTTGTGAACATATATGACACAATCCTACAAAACGTGCAACATCAACCTTCATAGTAGGCCACCAATAGAAAGCTTTCAATCTGTGATACATTTTGGTGCTACCTAGATAAACAGACATCTTAGACTTGTGTGTTTCATTCAAAATCAAATCCCGCAAATTACCAAACTTCGGCACCCAAACACGGTTCTGATACATCTTTAATCCACAAGAATCAGTAGTCAACTCTTGCTGTCTCTTAACCATCAATTCATCTTTCAAATTCTCGGTATTTAGTGCTTCTAACTGAGCAGTCATCAATTGATCAATCAAATCTGACTTAATTTCCAATCTCAAAAACTTTACTGTTTCTACAGAACCTTTCCGACTGAGTGCATCAGCTACTACGTTAGCTTTCCCGGGATGATACTGGATATCACAGTCGTAATCTTTAATCAACTCTAACCATCGACGCTGTCTCATATTCAATTCCTTCTGTTTAAACACATACTGTAGACTCTTGTGATCAGTGCAAATCGTGCACTTTGTACCATACAAATAATGTCTCCACAGCTTCAAAGCAAACACTACTGCTGCTAACTCCAGATCGTGAGTCGGATAGTTCTTCTCATTGGGTTTCAACTGTCTGGAAGCATAAGCTATCACCTTACCTCTCTGCATCAGTACACACCCTAATCCAGCATGTGAAGCATCACAGTAAACCACGAAATCTTCAGATCCTTCAGGTAACGCAAGAACAGGAGCCTGACACAGAAGTTGCTTTAAAGTCTGAAAAGCAGTCTCCTGAGCCTCACTCCACTGAAACTGAACATCTTTTCTGGTTAGTTTAGTTAACGGACCCGCTAATTTCGAAAAGTCTTTAATAAACCGTCAGTAATAACCTGCCAAACCAAGAAAACTTTTAATCTCTGTCGGTGTCTTTGGAGCGTTCCAATTCATTACAGCTTCTATCTTTGACGGATCTACTTTAACACCGTCTCCACAAATTACGTGACCCAGAAACTTAACTTCTTGTAACCAAAACTCACACTTAGACAACTTGGCATACAGTTTGTGTTGTTTGAGAATCTCCAAAACTTGTCGCAGATGTTGATCATGCTCATCCTCCGATTTAGAATACACCAAGATATCATCTATAAACACAATAACAAATTTATCCAGAAAAGGTCGGCAAACCCGATTCATCAGATCCATAAACACTGCTGGAGCGTTAGTCAGACCGAACGGCATTACAAGAAACTCATAGTGACCATACCGTGTACGAAAAGCTGTCTTTGGTATATCCTCTTCGGCTACTCTTACTTGATGATAACCCGACCTCAAATCAATCTTCGAGAAGTACGAAGCTCCCTGAAGTTGATCAAACAAATCATCTATTCTTGGCAACGGATACTTATTCTTGACAGTTCTTTTATTCAGATCTCTGTAATCAATACACATACACATAGTCCCGTCTTTCTTTTTCACAAACAATACTGGTGCACCCCAAGGCGAAGAGCTTGGACGAATAAACCCCTTGTCTAACAGTTCCTGTATCTGAGTCATCATTTCTCTGATTTCTGAAGGAGCTAATCGATACGGAGCTTTCGCAATCGGTGTACTACCAGGTATCAGATCAATCTTATATTCGACATCTCGAACAGGTGGCAACCCTGGCAGATCATCGGGAAATACTTCCGGGTACTCTGAAACAACACGAACATCGGTAACTGGACGCTTCTCTTTCTTCACATCAATAGCATAAGCTAGATACGACGCACACCCTTTGGCTAAAGATTTTCTAGCCTTCATGTACGAGATTATCGGAAAAGAAGACGAAGATCTATCCCCACGAGCCACAACATGCGGCCCGTCAGCCAGAGGAATAGTGATCAATTTCTTATGACATTGGATACTAGCCCTATGAAGACTCAACCAGTCCATGCCTAACACTAAATCAAAACCAGGTATAGGCATTACCAAACAGTCTACAGGGAAACTAGTACCATCAATACTAACCTGAACTCCAGTTACAGAAGTGGTAACAGGTACTACACTACCATCTGCTACTTCTACTTCTAAAGGAGTAGTATTAACAGAAACAGGCAATTTCAACTTTTCACATAGAGTCAAAGGTATAAATGACCTATTTGCACCAGAATCAAACAAAACACGTGCAGGCATAGAGTTAACTATGAACATACCGGTTATCACATCATCACTGCCAGTAGCTTCCTTGGCAGTCATCTTAAATGCCCTACCTTCAGCAGAAGGTACAATCTTTCTCATCTGACCTTCAGAAGACGATCCCACGGTGATATTTACCCCTGCCCCAGTCCCTGTGGTCTTCAACTTAGGACACGTACCCGCCCTGTGCCCCTCTTCTTTACAGTTCCAGCAGACAAAGGTGTTGAACTTACAAGCACCGATATCATGACCTGTCTCACCACACCTCAAACATCTCCGTGTTTGCGGTGAACACTGCCCCGTGTGACGAGATTTGCAACTATGACACCACGGTTTATTCTGAGGAAACCCTGACCCCTTTGGTCTCTGATCTGACTTTCCGTGATGACTCTGCCCTTTGCCCTTACCTTGATTCCCACTGGAGCCTCCACCAAACTTATTAAACGACCCTATGTTCATCTTCTCACGGTCCTGAGCATCTGACTCTGCAGATCTGGCTAGAGTAAACGCCTGAACAAGTGAAGTTGCCATACGGGTGTTACCCCGATATTCAGGCAATAAAGCCTTCACGAAATGTTGTATTTGAGAATGTTCACTGGGCACCCACTGTCTTGCAAACCTCAAAGTCTCCTGAAATTTTGTAATCAACTCCTCAACAGACATCTTATCTGTCTGTGCAAGATCCAGGAATTCCCTCTGAATTTTCTCCATATTAAAAACGTTGCAAAATTGTTCACAGAACTTCTCCTCAAATTGTTCCCAGGTGATAGCATTCACAATCTCTCTCGGTAAATGTGCCGTCAACGAATCCCACCAAGTTAAAGCCTGATCCTTAAAACGTCTAGTTGCGAACTTGACCCAATCTGACTTCTCACAGTTACTTGCCTCCAAAGTCTTCACTGTCTCTTTCAACCAGTTTAATGTAACATTCGGGTTAGAACTTCCCGAATATTCAGGTGCTCAGCATGCCACAAAATCCTTATACTGACATTTGTTCCTATTCTCTTGTTGAGGAAACCACGGAATAAGAACATTTTGCGGTTGGGGTTGGTTTGACACTCCCTGAGGTATCTGGAAAAATGGAAAAGATCCATATGGGGTCGACATCGTGCTCACAGGTGCAGTAGTATATATAGGGGGTGGTACCGGTTGAGTAACAGGGGCTGTTACTGATGGCATCTGTACAGTGGTGGTTGGTTGGGAAGACTGGGTTTGGTTTAACTGTTGCTCCAGTTCAAGAATCCGATCCCTCTGAGTCTGTAAAGTGTCTTCCAACTGTAACACATAATCTTGGTTGTCTGACTCCCCATGATGAGAAGTACCTGCTCCGTGCTGTTCATTCACAGCAGTAGATGAATCATTGTTATGCTGTCTCCTTGGGGACTGTGGGGTAAATACCGGGATCTCGTTGTTATTAGCCATAATCTGTTCTACACAACATCTCACCAGTTGTCAGATTATAATCTGTTAGTACCAACATCAAATTCTCTATAGCTACTCTACTAATTACCCACCCTGGAATATTGAACTGATCAGAGCCTCGGTTCAAGTATTGCACAACTACAGTGCAAATCCTCAAACCAGGGCTCTGATACCAAATTTGTAACACGGTTCTCACTAACACTATTATAAACACGCGCGGAAGCTTAATTAACAAAATATAATATAATATAATATTTGATCAAACACAACTAAACAGGCTCTTTACAAAAACATCAGATATCAGAGTTAGATCAGTCCCAAAATTCCAGTTTAGCTCTTTAATCCATCTACCTGGATTCTTCTGAAAAGAATTCAACAGTGGGGAATTAGCACAAAGCTAAGTGAGAGAATATATACCACAAACATACAAGGCATCAAGCCCAAACCAACAATGCTCAAACAAACAAGAGAACCGGCGGTCTTGCGGGACCTTCAACCAAATGCCGGCCAAAGCATAGGTCTACCGATAGCCTAGTTACAACAGACAACAATACTAGCAACTCTTGATTACAACAAATGCTATCAAGACGAATGCTAGTACTGTATATCCCTAAACATAGGCCCAGCTGAATAACAACCGCCAAGCTGATCTCACAACAACATGTATATATACAGAAAGGAGCAACAATCAGGTGATATATCTTATACATCCAAGATATATATCCACTCACCGATATCTTCAATGCTCAGGGAACTCAGTCTTTCTTACTACTGAGTCTTTCCACCACCTGAACAAACAACTATCAATCAGTATTTGCTTAATCAACAAACAATAAGCATAATACTGAAATCAAACATACATGTACATATAAAACCACAAGTACATATCAATTTACGTGTATGCAACAATACACCATAATTAACGATTACCCTTTACTTACTGTAATCCTGTGAATTCATCCAGTTCTTTAGCTTTGGCATTTCATACATCCTTTCATAAGCAAAGGCTACAAGTTCATGTTTATCTTCATATCATCAATGCATTTGATCTTCCATGCAAATCCCATATGAATCGAATGTGATTCCCACCGTGAATCGCATGCGAATCAAACACAACTCAACTTCCTTTGTGAATCGCATGCGATTGACTCATGCGATTCGCATGCGATCAACACTAAGTATTTCATGCGATTCAAACACTACGAATATCTTTCTAATTCAAATCCAATATGATCCAATCGAACGCGATTCAACTCCAGCATTTAATGCAATATATCATTATCCTTCCATTCAATCAAATG
This sequence comes from Pulicaria dysenterica, assembly GCA_947179395.2. Lineage (NCBI taxonomy): Eukaryota > Viridiplantae > Streptophyta > Magnoliopsida > Asterales > Asteraceae > Pulicaria > Pulicaria dysenterica. Next base: position 3,198,482 of record OX359291.1, on the reverse strand, counting down.
CGATCCAAGGAGTTAGGAAAATTTAATCCAATTCCATCCATTGTTATCAAGTGCAATTCAATCACTATCCCATGCGATTCAACTTAATCGAATGCGATCCAAACATATGATTCTAAAAGTTAGGGAAATATTCCATCCACTTGATTCATGATCACTGAAATCCAATGCGATTCGATCTAATCGAATGCGATTCAAGGATATCCATTCCACTACTATTAGCATGCGATTAATACAATCAAATGTAATTTAAGTTCCATACGATCCAAATCCAGCAAGGGCATTTCTAAGTGTTTAATGCAATTCAATTCTACAACAGTCCATGCGAATGAACCCATAAAACTAGAATTCCGATTACTTCATTCTTGAATTCCGATTCATTCATATTTATTATCCAATCATTCCTTTCAATCCAGATTTCTACCATTTTTAGCATGCATGTTCTAACATCATTTAATACACAGAAATGGCATATAAACATATTCATTCTAACATGGATTCTCCTACATGCATCATGTATTCATCAAGTTCGATCAAGAATAGCATGCAATCTCAAGAACCAAGTTCAAATAACCAATTAACAAACAAGTATCATGTAATCTAACCTTATGAAGCTCGTTTACTTGAACTCTAATTTCAAACAAGATTTGGAAATCAAATCGGGTTCTTGTTCTTCTTCTTTCAGCCGAGAGCAACACACAAACACACTTCAAGTTTTGCATGTAAATGAAAGTGTGGAGAGAGAGTTTACCCCCTAAATCGGCCAACTATGCATGCATTAAGATTAGTGGAGGGTCTAAGGGCTAGGGTGGTGACTAACCATCTCCACATCGGCCACCTAAACCCCACCGCCCCACTCACATAAACAACATATTATTTAATATTAAATTAACTAAATAAATTAACACATTTATTCAATTAATTCCACAATTAAAACACATAATTAACTTAAGTCTCAACTTAAACTTAATTAATTACCTTAATTAATCTAGGCCGGTAAGGAGGGTGTTACAAATCTTCCCCCCTTAAGAAGATTCCGTCCTCGGAATCTGATCGCGCTCAAACAAAGTTGGGTAACGACTCCTCATGTCATTTTCTGTTTCCCAAGTCAAATTAGAGCCCAAACTGTGTTTCCACTTAACCAAAACCATAGGTATCTGCTTGTTTCTCAACTTAGTCACTTTACGATCCAGTAACTCAACAGGTTCCTCAATCAACCTCTTGTTCAAATCTACTCGTAGATCCTGTATTGGTAACACTTGAGTCTGATCCTCTACATTACACTTTCTCAAATAGCAGATATTAAACGTATCATGTATCCCAACTAATTCATCAGGAAGATCCAAAGCCACTGTCTGATCATTCACTACCTTTCTGATTCTGAACGGACCAATATATCGAGGAGCTAACTTTCCACGTTTCCCAAAGCGTATCACGCCCTTCCATGGAGAAACCTTTAAATAAACTCGCTCACCCTCAACAAATGTCATTGGTCGACGACGCGGATCAGCATACATCTTCTGTCTATCCCTTGCAGCTTTTAACTTTTCTCGAGCCACTGCAACTTTATCCGCTGTAATTTGAACAATGTCTGGCCCAGCAAACTGTTTCTCTCCTGCCTCTAACCAACAAGTAGGAGTTCTGCACGGTCGTCCATATAACATCTCATACGGCGGCATTCCGATACTGGAGTGATAAGAATTGTTGTAAGCAAACTCAACCAGTGGTAGATGTGAATCCCAAGAACCTCCAAATTCTAACACACATGCCCGTAGCATATCTTATAAAGTTTGAATCGTTCTTTCTGATTGGCCATCTGTCTGTGGATGGTAAGCTGTACTCAAATGAACTCTTGATCCCAATTCTTGCTGTAGTCTATTCCAGAAATTTGACACAAACCTCAAATCCCGATCTGATACAATAGACAAAGGTACTCCGTGTCTAGAAACAATTTCATCAATATACAATTTGGGTAACTTACCCAAATTTGCAGTTTCCGCAGTTGCCAGAAAATGTGCACTCTTGGTCAATCTATCAACGATAACCCAAATCATATCATTACCTTTCTGAGTCCTCGGAAGCTTTGTTACAAAATCCATTGTGATGTGATCCCATTTCCATTCAGGTATTTTCAACTGAGTCAAAGTTCCATACGGTTTCTGATGTTTGGCTTTCACTTGTGAACATATATGACACAATCCTACAAAACGTGCAACATCAACCTTCATAGTAGGCCACCAATAGAAAGCTTTCAATCTGTGATACATTTTGGTGCTACCTAGATAAACAGACATCTTAGACTTGTGTGTTTCATTCAAAATCAAATCCCGCAAATTACCAAACTTCGGCACCCAAACACGGTTCTGATACATCTTTAATCCACAAGAATCAGTAGTCAACTCTTGCTGTCTCTTAACCATCAATTCATCTTTCAAATTCTCGGTATTTAGTGCTTCTAACTGAGCAGTCATCAATTGATCAATCAAATCTGACTTAATTTCCAATCTCAAAAACTTTACTGTTTCTGCAGAACCTTTCCGACTGAGTGCATCAGCTACTACGTTAGCTTTCCCGGGATGATACTGGATATCACAGTCGTAATCTTTAATCAACTCTAACCATCGACGCTGTCTCATATTCAATTCCTTCTGTTTAAACACATACTGTAGACTCTTGTGATCAGTGCAAATCGTGCACTTTGTACCATACAAATAATGTCTCCACAGCTTCAAAGCAAACACTACTGCTGCTAACTCCAGATCGTGAGTCGGATAGTTCTTCTCATTGGGTTTCAACTGTCTGGAAGCATAAGCTATCACCTTACCTCTCTGCATCAGTACACACCCTAATCCAGCATGTGAAGCATCACAGTAAACCACGAAATCTTCAGATCCTTCAGGTAACGCAAGAACAGGAGCCTGACACAGAAGTTGCTTTAAAGTCTGAAAAGCAGTCTCCTGAGCCTCACTCCACTGAAACTGAACATCTTTTCTGGTTAGTTTAGTTAACGGACCCGCTAATTTCGAAAAGTCTTTAATAAACCGTCAGTAATAACCTGCCAAACCAAGAAAACTTTTAATCTCTGTCGGTGTCTTTGGAGCGTTCCAATTCATTACAGCTTCTATCTTTGACGGATCTACTTTAACACCGTCTCCACAAATTACGTGACCCAGAAACTTAACTTCTTGTAACCAAAACTCACACTTAGACAACTTGGCATACAGTTTGTGTTGTTTGAGAATCTCCAAAACTTGTCGCAGATGTTGATCATGCTCATCCTCCGATTTAGAATACACCAAGATATCATCTATAAACACAATAACAAATTTATCCAGAAAAGGTCGGCAAACCCGATTCATCAGATCCATAAACACTGCTGGAGCGTTAGTCAGACCGAACGGCATTACAAGAAACTCATAGTGACCATACCGTGTACGAAAAGCTGTCTTTGGTATATCCTCTTCGGCTACTCTTACTTGATGATAACCCGACCTCAAATCAATCTTCGAGAAGTACGAAGCTCCCTGAAGTTGATCAAACAAATCATCTATTCTTGGCAACGGATACTTATTCTTGACAGTTCTTTTATTCAGATCTCTGTAATCAATACACATACACATAGTCCCGTCTTTCTTTTTCACAAACAATACTGGTGCACCCCAAGGCGAAGAGCTTGGACGAATAAACCCCTTGTCTAACAGTTCCTGTATCTGAGTCATCATTTCTCTGATTTCTGAAGGAGCTAATCGATACGGAGCTTTCGCAATCGGTGTACTACCAGGTATCAGATCAATCTTATATTCGACATCTCGAACAGGTGGCAACCCTGGCAGATCATCGGGAAATACTTCCGGGTACTCTGAAACAACACGAACATCGGTAACTGGACGCTTCTCTTTCTTCACATCAATAGCATAAGCTAGATACGACGCACACCCTTTGGCTAAAGATTTTCTAGCCTTCATGTACGAGATTATCGGAAAAGAAGACGAAGATCTATCCCCACGAGCCACAACATGCGGCCCGTCAGCCAGAGGAATAGTGATCAATTTCTTATGACATTGGATACTAGCCCTATGAAGACTCAACCAGTCCATGCCTAACACTAAATCAAAACCAGGTATAGGCATTACCAAACAGTCTACAGGGAAACTAGTACCATCAAAACTAACCTGAACTCCAGTTACAGAAGTGGTAACAGGTACTACACTACCATCTGCTACTTCTACTTCTAAAGGAGTAGTATTAACAGAAACAGGCAATTTCAACTTTTCACATAGAGTCAAAGGTATAAATGACCTATTTGCACCAGAATCAAACAAAACACGTGCAGGCATAGAGTTAACTATGAACATACCGGTTATCACATCATCACTGCCAGTAGCTTCCTTGGCAGTCATCTTAAATGCCCTACCTTCAGCAGAAGGTACAATCTTTCTCATCTGACCTTCAGAAGACGATCCCACGGTGATATTTACCCCTGCCCCAGTCCCTGTGGTCTTCAACTTAGGACACGTACCCGCCCTGTGCCCCTCTTCTTTACAGTTCCAGCAGACAAAGGTGTTGAACTTACAAGCACCGATATCATGACCTGTCTCACCACACCTCAAACATCTCCGTGTTTGCGGTGAACACTGCCCCGTGTGACGAGATTTGCAACTATGACACCACGGTTTATTCTGAGGAAACCCTGACCCCTTTGGTCTCTGATCTGACTTTCCGTGATGACTCTGCCCTTTGCCCTTACCTTGATTCCCACTGGAGCCTCCACCAAACTTATTAAACGACCCTATGTTCATCTTCTCACGGTCCTGAGCATCTGACTCTGCAGATCTGGCTAGAGTAAACGCCTGAACAAGTGAAGTTGCCATACGGGTGTTACCCCGATATTCAGGCAATAAAGCCTTCACGAAATGTTGTATTTGAGAATGTTCACTGGGCACCCACTGTCTTGCAAACCTCAAAGTCTCCTGAAATTTTGTAATCAACTCCTCAACAGACATCTTATCTGTCTGTGCAAGATCCAGGAATTCCCTCTGAATTTTCTCCATATTAAAAACGTTGCAAAATTGTTCACAGAACTTCTCCTCAAATTGTTCCCAGGTGATAGCATTCACAATCTCTCTCGGTAAATGTGCCGTCAACGAATCCCACCAAGTTAAAGCCTGATCCTTAAAACGTCTAGTTGCGAACTTGACCCAATCTGACTTCTCACAGTTACTTGCCTCCAAAGTCTTCACTGTCTCTTTCAACCAGTTTAATGTAACATTCGGGTTAGAACTTCCCGAATATTCAGGTGCTCAGCATGCCACAAAATCCTTATACTGACATTTGTTCCTATTCTCTTGTTGAGGAAACCACGGAATAAGAACATTTTGCGGTTGGGGTTGGTTTGACACTCCCTGAGGTATCTGGAAAAATGGAAAAGATCCATATGGGGTCGACATCGTGCTCACAGGTGCAGTAGTATATATAGGGGGTGGTACCGGTTGAGTAACAGGGGCTGTTACTGATGGCATCTGTACAGTGGTGGTTGGTTGGGAAGACTGGGTTTGGTTTAACTGTTGCTCCAGTTCAAGAATCCGATCCCTCTGAGTCTGTAAAGTGTCTTCCAACTGTAACACATAATCTTGGTTGTCTGACTCCCCATGATGAGAAGTACCTGCTCCGTGCTGTTCATTCACAGCAGTAGATGAATCATTGTTATGCTGTCTCCTTGGGGACTGTGGGGTAAATACCGGGATCTCGTTGTTATTAGCCATAATCTGTTCTACACAACATCTCACCAGTTGTCAGATTATAATCTGTTAGTACCAACATCAAATTCTCTATAGCTACTCTACTAATTACCCACCCTGGAATATTGAACTGATCAGAGCCTCGGTTCAAGTATTGCACAACTACAGTGCAAATCCTCAAACCAGGGCTCTGATACCAAATTTGTAACACGGTTCTCACTAACACTATTATAAACACGCGCGGAAGCTTAATTAACAAAATATAATATAATATAATATTTGATCAAACACAACTAAACAGGCTCTTTACAAAAACATCAGATATCAGAGTTAGATCAGTCCCAAAATTCCAGTTTAGCTCTTTAATCCATCTACCTGGATTCTTCTGAAAAGAATTCAACAGTGGGGAATTAGCACAAAGCTAAGTGAGAGAATAGATACCACAAACATACAAGGCATCAAGCCCAAACCAACAATGCTCAAACAAACAAGAGAACCGGCGGTCTTGCGGGACCTTCAACCAAATGCCGGCCAAAGCATAGGTCTACCGATAGCCTAGTTACAACAGACAACAATACTAGCAACTCTTGATTACAACAAATGCTATCAAGACGAATGCTAGTACTGTATATCCCTAAACATAGGCCCAGCTGAATAACAACCGCCAAGCTGATCTCACAACAACATGTATATATACAGAAAGGAGCAACAATCAGGTGATATATCTTATACATCCAAGATATATATCCACTCACCGATATCTTCAATGCTCAGGGAACTCAGTCTTTCTTACTACTGAGTCTTTCCACCACCTGAACAAACAACTATCAATCAGTATTTGCTTAATCAACAAACAATAAGCATAATACTGAAATCAAACATACATGTACATATAAAACCACAAGTACATATCAATTTACGTGTATGCAACAATACACCATAATTAACGATTACCCTTTACTTACTGTAATCCTGTGAATTCATCCAGTTCTTTAGCTTTGGCATTTCATACATCCTTTCATAAGCAAAGGCTACAAGTTCATGTTTATCTTCATATCATCAATGCATTTGATCTTCCATGCAAATCCCATATGAATCGAATGTGATTCCCACCGTGAATCGCATGCGAATCAAACACAACTCAACTTCCTTTGTGAATCGCATGCGATTGACTCATGCGATTCGCATGCGATCAACACTAAGTATTTCATGCGATTCAAACACTACGAATATCTTTCTAATTCAAATCCAATATGATCCAATCGAACGCGATTCAACTCCAGCATTTAATGCAATATATCATTATCCTTCCATTCAATCAAATGCGATCCAAGGAGTTAGGAAAATTTAATCCAATTCCATCCATTGTTATCAAGTGCAATTCAATCACTATCCCATGCGATTCAACTTAATCGAATGCGATCCAAACATATGATTCTAAAAGTTAGGGAAATATTCCATCCACTTGATTCATGATCACTGAAATCCAATGCGATTCGATCTAATCGAATGCGATTCAAGGATATCCATTCCACTACTATTAGCATGCGATTAATACAATCAAATGTAATTTAAGTTCCATGCGATCCAAATCCAGCAAGGGCATTTCTAAGTGTTTAATGCAATTCAATTCTACAACAGTCCATGCGAATGAACCCATAAAACTAGAATTCCGATTACTTCATTCTTGAATTCCGATTCATTCATATTTATTATCCAATCATTCCTTTCAATCCAGATTTCTACCATTTTTAGCATGCATGTTCTAACATCATTTAATACACAGAAATGGCATATAAACATATTCATTCTAACATGGATTCTCCTACATGCATCATGTATTCATCAAGTTCGATCAAGAATAGCATGCAATCTCAAGAACCAAGTTCAAATAACAAATTAACAAACAAGTATCATGTAATCTAACCTTATGAAGCTCGTTTACTTGAACTCTAATTTCAAACAAGATTTGGAAATCAAATCGGGTTCTTGTTCTTCTTCTTTCAGCCGAGAGCAACACACAAACACACTTCAAGTTTTGCATGTAAATGAAAGTGTGGAGAGAGAGTTTACCCCCTAAATCGGCCAACTATGCATGCATTAAGATTAGTGGAGGGTCTAAGGGCTAGGGTGGTGACTAACCATCTCCACATCGGCCACCTAAACCCCACCGCCCCACTCACATAAACAACATATTATTTAATATTAAATTAACAAAATAAATTAACACATTTATTCAATTAATTCCACAATTAAAACACATAATTAACTTAAGTCTCAACTTAAACTTAATTAATTACCTTAATTAATCTAGGCCGGTAAGGAGGGTGTTACAATTGAAGATATCGGTGAGTGGATATATATCTTGGATGTATAAGATATATCACCTGATTGTTGCTCTTTTCTGTATATATACATGACATTGTTGTGAGATCAGCTTGGCGGTTGTTATTCAGCTGGGCCTATGTTTAGGGATATACAGTACTAGCATTCGTCTTGATAGCATTTGTTGTAATCAAGAGTTGCTAGTATTGTTGTCTGTTGTAACTAGGCTATCGGTAGACCTATGCTTTGGCCGGCATTTGGTTGAAGGTCCCACAAGACCGCCGGTTCTCTTGTTTGTTTGAGCATTATTGGTTTGGGCTTGATGCCTTGTATGTTTGTGGTATCTATTCTCTCACTTAGCTTTGTGCTAATTCCCCACTGTTGAATTCTTTTTAGGAGAATCCAGGTAGATGGATTAAAGAGCTAAACTGGAATTTTGGGACTGATCTAACTCTGATATCTGATGTTTTTTTAAAGAGCCTGTTTTGTAGTAACAATGTAAATGATTTGTAAAGCAAATCTGTTTAGTTGTGTTTGATCAAATATTATATTATATTATATTTTGTTAATTAAGTTTCCGCGCGTGTTTATAATAGTGTTAGTGAGAATAGTGTTACAAATTTGGTATCAGAGCCCTGGTTTGAGGATTTGCACTGTAGGTGTGCAATACTTGAACCGAGGCTCTGATCAGTTCAATATTCCAGGGTGGGTAATTAGTAGAGTAGTTATAGAGAATTTGATGTTGGTACTAACAGATTATAATCTGACAACTGGTGAGATGTTGTGTAGAACATATTATGGCTGATAACAACGAGATCCCGGTATTTACCCCACAGTCCCCAAGGAGACAGCATTACAATGTTTCATCTACTGCTGTGAATGAACAACACGGAGCAGGTACATCTCATCATGGGGAGTCAGACAACCCAGATTATGTGTTATAGTTGGAAGACACTTTACAGACTCAGAGGGATCGGATTCTTGAATTGGAGCAACAGTTAAACCAAACCCAGTCTTCCCAACCAACCACCACTGTACAGATGCCATCAGTAACAGCCCCTGTTACTCAACCGGTACCACCCCCTGTATATACTACTGCACCTGTGAGCACGATGTCGACCCCATATGGATCTTTTCTATTTTTCCAGATATCTCAGGGAGTGTCAAACCAACCCCAACCGCAAAATGTTTTTATTCCGTGGTTTCCTCAACAAGAGAATAGGAGCAAATGTCAATATAAAGATTTCGTGGCGTGCGGAGCACCTGAATATTCGGGAAGTTCTAACCCGAATGTTACATTAAACTGGTTGAAAGAGACAGTGAAGACTTTGGAGGCAAGTAACTGTGAGAATTCAGATTGGGTCAAGTTCGCAACTAGACGTTTTAAGGATCAGGCTTTAACTTGGTGGGATTCGTTGACGGCACATTTACCGAGAGAGATTGTGAATGCTATCACCTGGGAACAATTTGAGGAGAAGTTCTGTGAACAATTTTGCAACGTTTTTAATGTGGAGAAAATTCAGAGGGAATTCCTGGATCTTGCACAGACAGATAAGATGTCTGTTGAGGAGTTGATTACAAAATTTCAGGAGACTTTGAGGTTTGCAAGACAGTGGGTGCCCAGTGAGCATTCACAAATACAACATTTCGTGAAGGCTTTATTGCCTGAATATCGGGGTAACACCCGTATGGAAACTTCACTTGTTCAGGCATTCACTCTACCCAGATCTGCAGAGTCAGATGCTCAGGACCGTGAGAAGATGAACAGAGGGTCGTTTAATAAGTTTGGTGGAGGCTCCAGTGGGAATCATGGTAAGGGCAAAGGGCAGAGTCATCACGGAAAGTCAGATCAGAGACCAAAGGGGTCAGGGTTTCCTCAGAATAAACCGTGGTGTCATAGTTGCAAATCTCGTCACACGGGGCAGTGTTCACCGCAAACAAGGAGATGTTTGAGGTGTGGTGAGACAGGTCATGATATCGGTGCATGTAAGTTCAACACCTTTGTCTGCTGGAACTGTAAAGAAGAGGGGCACAGGGCTGGTACGTGTCCTAAGTTGAAGACTGCAGGGACTGGGGCAGGGGTAAATATTATCGGGGGATCGTCTTCTGCAGGTCAGAAGCGAAAGAATGTGCCTTCTGCCGAAGGTAGGGCTTTTAAGATGACTGCCAAGGAAGCTACTGGCAGTGATGATGTGATAACCGGTATGTTCATAGTTAACTCTATGCCTGCAAGTGTTTTGTTTGATTCTGGTGCAAATAGATCATTTATATCTGTGACTCTATGTGAAAAGTTGAAATTGCCTGTTTCTGTTAATACTACTCCTTTAGAAGTAGAAGTAGCTGATGGTAGTGTAGTACCTGTTACCACTTCTGTGACTGGAGTTCAGATTAGTATTGATGGTACTAGTTTCCCTATAGACTGTTTGGTGATGCCTATACTTGGTTTCGATTTAGTAATAGGCATGGATTGGTTGAGTCTTCATAGGGCTAGTATTCAATGTCATAAGAAATTGATCACTATTCCTCTGGCTGACGGGCTGCATGTCGTGGCTCGTGGGGATAGATCTTCGTCTTCTTTTCCGATAATCTCGTACATGAAGGCTAGAAAATCTTTAGCCAAAGGGTGTGCGTCGTATCTAGCTTATGCTATTGATGTGAAGAAGGAAAAGCGGCCTGTTCTTGATGTTCGTGTTGTTTCGGAGTACCCGGAAGTATTTCCCGATGATCTGCCAGGGTTGCCACCTGTTCGAGATGTCGAATATAAGATTGATCTGATACCTGGTAGTACTCCGATTGCGAAAGCTCCGTATCGATTAGCTCCTTCAGAAATCAGAGAAATGATGACTCAGATACAGGAACTGTTAGACAAGGGGTTTATTCGTCCAAGCTCTTCGCCTTGGGGTGCACCAGTATTGTTTGTGAAAAAGAAAGACGGGACTATGCGTATGTGCATTGATTACAGAGATCTGAATAAGAGAACTGTCAAGAATAAGTATCCGTTGCCAAGGATAGATGATTTGTTTGATCAACTTCAGGGAGCTTCGTACTTCTCGAAGATTGATTTGAGGTTGGGTTATCATCAGGTAAGAGTAGCTGAAGGGGATATACCAAAGACAGCTTTTCGTACACGGTATGGTCACTATGAGTTTCTTGTAATGCCGTTCGGTCTGACTAACGCTCCAGCAGTGTTTATGGATCTGATGAATCGGGTTTGCCGACCTTTTCTGGATAAATTTGTTATTGTGTTTATAGATGATATCTTGGTGTATTCTAAATCGGAGAATGAACATGATCAGCATCTGCGTCAAGTTTTGGAGATTCTCAAGCAAAACAAGTTGTATGCCAAGTTGTCTAAGTGCGAATTTTGGTTACGTGAAGTTAAATTTCTGGGTCATGTGATTTGTGAAGACGGAGTGAAAGTGGATCCATCAAAGATAGAGGCTGTAATGAATTGGGATGCTCCTAAGACACCGACAGAGATCAAGAGTTTTCTTGGTTTGGCAGGTTATTACAGGAGGTTCATAAAAGACTTTTCGAAGCTTGCTGGTCCATTGACTAAACTAACCAGAAAAGATGTTCAGTTTCAGTGGAGTGAGGCTCAGGAGACTGCTTTCCAGATTTTGAAGCAACTTCTGTGTCAGGCTCCTGTTTTTGCGCTACCTGAAGGATCTGAAGATTTCGTGGTTTATTGTGATGCTTCACATGCTGGATTAGGGTGTGTACTGATGCAGAGAGGTAAGGTGATAACTTATGCTTCCAGACAGTTGAAACCCAATGAGAAGAACTATCCTACTCATGATTTGGAGTTAGCAGCAGTGGTTTTTGCCTTGAAGCTGTGGAGAGATTATCTGTATGGTACAAAGTGTACGATTTGCACTGATCACAAGAGTCTGCAGTATGTGTTCACACAGAAGGAATTGAATATGACACAGCGCCGATGGTTAGAACTGATTAAAGACTATGATTGCGATATCCAGTATCATCCTGGGAAAGCTAACGTAGTAGCTGATGCACTCAGTCGGAAAGGTTCTGTAGATACCGTAAAGTTTATGCGGTTAGAGATTAAGTCAGATTTGATAGATCAGTTGATGGCTGTACAATTAGAAGCACTGAAGGCAGAAAATCTGAAAGATGAGTTGATGGTTAAGAGACAGCATGAGTTGACTACTGATTCTCGTGGATTAAAGATGTATCAGAACCGCGTTTGGGTGCCGAAGTTTGGTAATTTGCGGGATTTGATTTTGAATGAAGCACACAAGTCTAAGATGACTGTTCACCCGGGTAGCACCAAAATGTATCACAGTTTGAAAGCTTTTTATTGGTGGCCTACTTTGAAGGTTGATGTTGCACGTTTTGTAGGATAGTGTCATATATGTTCACAAGTGAAAGCCGAACATCAGAAGCCGTATGGAACTTTGACTCAGTTGAAAATACCTGAATGGAAGTGGGATCACATCACAATGGATTTTGTAACGAAACTTCCGAGGACTCAGAAAGGTAATGATATGATTTGGGTTATCGTTGATAGATTGACCAAGAGCGCACATTTTCTGGCAACTGCGGAAACTGCAAATTTGAGTAAGTTAGCTAAGCTGTATATTGATGAAATTGTTTCTAGACACGGAGTGTCTTTGTCGATTGTGTCGGATCGGGATTCGAGGTTTGTGTCAAATTTCTGGAATAGACTACAGCAAGAATTGGGATCAAGAGTTCATTTGAGTACAACTTACCATCCACAGACAGATGGCCAATCAGAAAGAACGATTCAAACTTTAGAAGATATGCTACGGGCATGTGTGTTAGAGTTTGGAGGTTCTTGGGATTCGCATCTACCACTGGTTGAGTTTGCTTACAACAATTCTTATCACTCCAGCATCGGGATGCCGCCGTATGAGATGTTGTATGGACGACCGTGCAGAACTCCTACTTGTTGGTTAGAGGCAGGAGAGAAGCAGTTTGCCGGACCAGATATTGTTCAAATTACAGCGGATAAAGTTGCAGTGGCTCGAGAAAAGTTAAAAGCTGCAAGGGATCGACAGAAGATGTATGCTGATCCGCGTCGTCGACCAATGACATTTGTTGAGGGTGAGCGAGTTTATTTAAAGGTTTCTCCATGGAAGGGCGTGATACGCTTTGGGAAACGTGGAAAGTTAGCTCCTCGATATATTGGTCCGTTCAGAATCAGAAAGGTAGTGAATGATCAGACAGTAGCTTTGGATCTTCCTGATAAGTTAGCTGGGATTCATGATACTTTCAATATCTGCTATTTGAGAAAGTGTAATGTAGAGGATCAGACTCAAGTGTTACCAATACAGGATTTACGAGTAGATTTGAATAAGAGATTGATTGAGGAACCTGTTGAGTTGTTGGATCAAAAGGTAACTAAGTTAAGGAACAAGCAGATACCGATGGTGCTAGTAAAGTGGAAACACAGTTTGGGCTCTAATTTGACTTGGGAGACTGAGGATGACATGAGGAGTCGTTACCTAACCTTGTTTGAGCGCAATCAGATTCCGAGGACGGAATCTTCTTAAGGGGGGAAGATTTGTAACACCCTCCTTACCGGCCTAGTTGAATTAAGGTAATTAAGTAGGATTACTCTTAATTGAATTGTTGATTAATTAAAGTATGTGATTTAATTAATTTAATTATGTGTTTTAATTGAAAATGTGTTAATTAATTAATTTATTTAATTAATAGAGGGGGTGGGGCGGTGGTATTGAGGTGGCCTTAGTGGGGGTGATTAGTCACCACCCTAACCCCTAGGCTTGCCACCAACCCCATTTGAGATTATGTGTTGGCCGATTAGGAGAATAAACCTCCTTTCCATTCTCATTTACATACAAACATAGAGTGTGTGTGTGTGTGTTTACTCTCGGAAGAACAAGAACAAAAGAAGGTCCGATTATGCTCTTCAAGAACTTGTTTGAGATTAGAGTTCAATAAATCAAGCTTCATAAGGTTAGAATTATATGATTCTTGTTGTTAATTGTTATTTGAACTCGGTTCTTGAATCGCATGTTATTTTTGAAAGAACATGACGAACACATGATGCATGTAGGAGAATCCATGTTAGAATGAATATGTTTATATGCCATTTATGTGTTTTAAATGATGTTAGAACATGCATGCTAAAAATGGTAGAAATCTGGATTGAAATGAATGATTGGATAATAAGTATGAATGAATCGGAATTCGAGAATGGAGCAATCGGAATTTGAGGAAATACGGATTCTTTGGTTTGAATCGCAAGGACTGTGTTGGATTTGAATTGTACTGAATGATTGTACTTAGAAATGCCTTTGCTGGATTTGATTCGCATTCGATTAAATATGAATCGCATATGTTTGAATAGCATGGGATTGAATTGAATAATCTATAAATTCCCTAACTCTTGGAATCGCACCAAGTTGAATCGCATTGGATTGGGTTGCATTGGATTTGACTAAGTTATGAATCGCATGGAAATACTTAGTATTGATCGCATGCGATTCGCATGGATCAATCGCATGCGATTCACAAAGGAAGTTGAGTTGCGTTTGATTCGCATGCGATTCACAGTGGGAATCACATTCGATTTGTATGGGAATTATATTGAAAGATCCAATTCATTGATGATATGAAGATAAACATGAACTTGTAGCCTTTGCTTATGAAAGGATGTATGAAATGCCTAAGCTAAGGAACTGGATGAATTCACAGGATTACAGTAAGTAAAGGGTAATCGTGAATTATGGTGTATTGTTGCATACACGTAAATTGATATGTACTTGTGGTTTTATATGTACATGTATGTTTGATTTCAGTATTATGCTTATTGTTTGTTGATTAAGCAAATACTGATTGATAGTTGTTTGTTCAGGTGGTGGAAAGACTCAGTAGTAAGAAAGACTGAGTTCCCTGAGCATTGAAGATATCGGTGAGTGGATATATATCTTGGATGTATAAGATATATCACCTGATTGTTGCTCTTTTCTGTATATATACATGACATTGTTGTGAGATCAGCTTGGCGGTTGTTATTCAGCTGGGCCTATGTTTAGGGATATACAGTACTAGCATTCGTCTTGATAGCATTTGTTGTAATCAAGAGTTGCTAGTATTGTTGTCTGTTGTAACTAGGCTATCGGTAGACCTATGCTTTGGCTGGCATTTGGTTGAAGGTCCCGCAAGACCGCCGGTTCTCTTGTTTGTTTGAGCATTGTTGGTTTGGGCTTGATGCCTTGTATGTTTGTGGTATCTATTCTCTCACTTAGCTTTGTGCTAATTCCCCACTGTTGAATTCTTTTCAGGAGAATCCAGGTAGATGGATTAAAGAGCTAAACTGGAATTTTGGGACTGATCTAACTCTGATATCTGATGTTTTTGTAAAGAGCCTGTTTTGTAGTAACACTGTAAATGATTTGTAAAGCAAATCTGTTTAGTTGTGTTTGATCAAATATTATATTATATTATATTTTGTTAATTAAGCTTCCGCGCGTGTTTATAATAGTGTTAGTGAGAACAGTGTTACAGTATGTGTGTGTTGATTTCTTTAGGCCGAGTAAAAGAAGGAAGAAAGAAAAAGAATCAACAGTATCATTTTGTGATCTTGCATGCTACTTGATTATTCTGAAATCCTAACATCATAAGGTTAGTGCATAAATGATTTTGGTTTATGATTTGTATTTGATTTCTTGAATGAATATGAAAATCGAATGATGTATATATGATGAATTCTTGATCTTAGGTTGTATGCATGTTAGTATTTTGTGATAATTGATGTTCATTGTATGCTTATAATGACTTATGAAAGTATAGATCATCTTGCATGCTCATAAAACAGATTACAATTAAAAAAGAATCAAGAATATGCAAGAACTTGAGTTGATCGGGATTGGGGGTTTGAATCAATCGGATTTTATGAATACCGAATAAAATGATAGGGTTTTGGGAGAATACCGCATAAAAAGAAGAAAACCGAATGAACAGTTGGACTTTATGATGATTCCCAAATAACTTGATAATACCGAATACTTTGGAAACAGAATGAATTGTTAGGACTTGTATTGAAAACCAAACAGAAGCTATTCAGGATTTGAACTAAAATCCGGAGAAATAGAATTTATTGCCTATGCTTGGAGAAACCGAATAGAATAATCGGATTTGAGACAATCCGAATGATTTGATCGGAATTCTGAAGAAACCAAATAAAATCAGAATTTGAATTAATTCCTAACATATTGATCGGATTTGGAGATTGCTCGGAATTGAACAATTTCCTTTACACGGTATTGGACATGATCGGATTTGGACTTTGCTCGGTATTATACTCATGCCATTGCTCGGACTTAGTATTCTTGATGGTAAATCCGAATGAAGATAAAACCGAATGACTCCTATATGGTTTTGAATGATTACTTGGAATTCCTTGACAATTATGGCCTTAACATATGGGATGGATGATATGTATTGTCTAAGCTATGGAGTTAGAAGATTTCACAGAGTTACCTGATGAGTTGGTAATTGTGAAGAGATGGTATATTAATTTGAATATACATTAATTGATATGTACTTGCTGTATATTTTGTACATGTGATGTGTAAGTAGTATTTTGCTTATTGTGGATCAGTATTATTAAGCATAAGAGATAGTATATTAATTTGAATATACATTAATTGATATGTACTTGCTGTATATTTTATACATGTGATGTGTAAGTAGTATTTTGCTTATTATGGATCGGTATTATTAAGCATATACTAACTTGTGTTTATATTCTCAGAAAGTGAGAAGACTCAGTGAGATAGACTGCTGAGTATACTAAGCTGTGAAGGCTTTGGTGTGTGGAATCATATCTAAGGATATGCAGGATGTATTTCCTAGGTTGCTTTGCTCTTAAGATGTTATATCTTGTTTTCTGTATATATACATGTTGTTTCGGAGATCAGCTTGCTGGTATTGGCTAGGTCTGTTGCTTGGGGATTTGCAGTATCTGATCTTGAGGGGCATTTGTTGCACTCAAGGGTGCTTGTACTGTTGTCCATGTTAGCAGGGCTAACGATAAGCCTATGCTTTGGCTAGCATAGATTGTAGGTGTTACAACACCGCAGTTTCTTAGGCGTTTGAGCATTATGTGTTGGGCTATATGCCTTGTGTATGTTTAGATGTTATTCCCTCACTAGCTTTGTGCTAATCCCCTACTGTTGTAAATTTTTTTTACAGGTCACTCTTGGTAAGACGTTTTGGGAGTGAAGCTGGGAATATGGGCGGACCAAACACTCTGGTGACTGAATTTTTGTAAAGAGACTGTTTTTGTGTTAACACTGTGGATGAATTTTGTAAAGTCAAAACATATATATTTTGTAATTAAATATGATGTTAATATAATTATGTGATTAAGCTTCGCACCCGTTTCAGAGTAATTTAAGAAAATACAGTGTTACACTTACCCCTTTTTTTACCTTTATTCATCAATATTTTTTAAAGACTTATTTATTAATTTTATTAATTTCCTATATAACATCTTATTAAATTTTGTTAAAATATTATCTTAACTTTTTTTCTATTAGAGCTTTGTTTTTAATTAATAAAAAGTAACTTTTAGTTGTGTAATTTTTTTTAATTTTTTTCTTTCACATGATATATATTTTTTTGTCCTTTATATATACATCTTAAAGTTTATATCAGATATCTAATCCGTACAAACTTATATTACATTTATTAGTGTTCATCAATGAGTATGTAGCCTAGGTAATATATATCAGGTATCAATTTTAAAAGATTAGATGTGACAGAGATTATCAAGGCTATGTATTTTATTTATTTGTTGTAACAAAGATGGTTAATACGTTGCTTTATATGTATTTCATTTATTGTTCTCTTTTTTCATTATATTTTTTTGTTCCTTCTTCTTTATTTACTTTCTTTCATCTAATGTTTTCTCTTTCTTATTTATTAGTAAGAAATAGAAAGTTTCTTTCACATCTTCATTTATTTTTATATCATTAGAAGTATAGATTAACATACGAGAATGATTATATTTAAAGACAATAAAGATAAAACTATGTAATAAGGGTATGTTTAACGTAAATGTTGGAGCTGGATCTTTTATATAGAAGTAGAAGTTATAATTTTCATTCGTGTGAAGGTGTTTAACAAAGTAATTTTAATTGTAGCTTAGAAATATAAAATGACATAACAAAACACAAAAATAAAACTTTGAATAATAAACAAAACTATTTGTGAAATTCTCATTTGATTTAGTTTATCAAAAGCTTTATCAGCTTTTAAATACTATTTGAAACGGTCTTTTGTTTTAAAGCTTTTAAAGTTCATTTAAAAAAAATAAAAAACCGTAGCGGAGTGCGGTCTAAAATGCCCGTTCAATAAAAATGCTCATTAAATAGAAACTCGAATAATAATGAAATGAAAAACATATAAATAATAAGAATTAAACAATTACAATATCTAAATTCTAGTCGAATGTGTATGGATGAAATGAGAGCAATGTTGCAATTAGCTATTAATTACCGTCTCTCCTTATCCTTCTGAAAGTTTTCTTGAAAATTTATATATTTAGTCACCCACGTTCATAGCAATATTCACTAAGAAGTGCTTCTCCATTCTCCACGTTACAGCTCCAGGTACCTTCCTTTTATTTGTCTTTATGTGTTTCATAAAAAAAACACATATAATTATAAATTGGTTGATTCGGGTGATGTAATATTTTTATGTACAACGCCAAACAAGTTAAAATAAAGAAATATATGATCAAACACAACCGAATTATATTTAGTTTTTCCAAGAATAATTGCTTTGGTCGATTTTAATTGGAATTGCGTAAAAAATGGAAACGCTATGTAGCTTATATCCACAATGGTTGTGCTAAATCATATGTTTGTACGCATAATTGTTGCTCTTTAGTTATAATATAGTTTGTTTTTTTAATTGTTTGAGAATCAAAAGACATATTCCTTCTTTTAAAGCATCTACAGTCAAACAAGTTATAAACTTTGCGAGAGTAATTTATCAAATGGAGGACCTAAAAAATTCCACCATTTTATATTGATCAAACATTCATAGATCGAACTTATTCTCAACAGTCACACAACTTCTTTGTCCTCTATCGCGGCATCATAAAAGTCACCATTGTTTTCTCTATTTATTACCGTCACATCGGCGGGTACCTTGATATTAATTACAATGTGTATATAGGAGTGTGAAAATACCGGACTAAAATAAATGGACCTGAAAAAAATAAATTCGGTTATTTTAATTATCAGGTTTTTTATCAGGTAATTTGGATAACCTGAATCTAAATTGAATAACCCGGAAAACATATATTTGTAGAGATATTCTTCTGTAATGTGCTTAGAATCAACATTAGAAAGGGTAACTAGGATCCGTTTTGTTGGATAATAAACATGTTTATGTGTCTTAGCAATTTAGCATCAACATTAGAAAGGGTAACTTGGATCAGTTTTGTTGGATCACAAACATGAATTGATCCAATTAATATTGTGCTAGACAATTTATAAACATGAGTTGATCCAATTAACATTAGGTTATCCTTTTTCTTAAAGGCATTTGGCTATCCATTGTATAGGTTGAAGTCCAAGAAATTATCTAGGAAAACTCCTACAAAATATCTTAGGGAGGTTCATAAAATTATATAGAAAATGTACGTAGATCTTTTTATAGACTAGTATAAATAGGTGGTAACATCTTGAATAGTAATCAAACAAAGCTTAAATAATAAGATTTTCTTTCTTAACATTCAGATCTTTCTTTCTTCCAAATTCATTAGAAACCTCTATATCACTAAAGTGCTTAGAATGCTTATTTCTAATTTCCAACACGTTAACTTATAAATGGATCGATCTGAATGAGATCTCTAATAAATCAAGCTGTTAAATAAAAATGTAAACAAGTCCATAGTCTCCCAAAGTTATTTTTATTACATAATACATTGAAACCTCTTATAAATGGGAGGCAACAACCAAGAGGAAATCGTATGAGGGAGGCTCTGGTGGTTTTGGATTAATGAATTGAGCGTGGGTATGGAAAGGTATTAAATGGAGAGAGCAAATTATTTGTTTATCTAAAAGTCTAAAACACCCTTCTCATTAAAAGGTCACATATTATTTTTTATTGCCTCTTACACATTTTAGATTAAAATACCTTTTACTTGATCCTAATTCTTTCTCTCTCTATATATATACTCTCTCTCTCTCTCTCTCTATATATATATATATATATATATATGGAGAGAGAGAAAGAAATGTTCATGCGAAAAAGACTTTATTTGAAGAACCTGACGAACAATCTCTAATGTTAGTATGGAGAAGGGCAAAATTGAAAAACTAACAAAAAGCTTAAAACCCACCGCGTTTCTCCTATAAAGTGTAAACACGGGCCTGTAGTCATAATTTTGTGTGAGTATGTTTACTTATCTGTTGCTTCTTGTAGTAAGAATTGGTTATAATGTAAGCTACAGGCCCACACGATTAAAACAAAGTTGATACCGATGTATTATTTAGCCCATAAGACAAAGTATGTGATTCCCCCTTGAGTTTTCACCGACAACTCAAACATCAAGAAGCTAAACCGATGTTGCCAATAGAGGAACAAACAACACAAATAGTCATAGAATGTACTCATTAATTTATTGTAAAAGCTACTCAAAGAAAAAAAGAACAATGCTTAACTTGGTGTCATGTAAGATCATTTTATTCTTCCAAACTATATGCATTTCTAGAAGTATTATTTAGGTCCTAATTCAATTTTATTTACTCTCTACTTATGATATAGTAGTTTTGAATTTTATGAGCACAAACATCAAACAAAGTTAATTAGTGAAACTTGTTAATTTCTCTCAAACTGTATATTCTTCAAATCTATACATCAACCTTGATATAATATACACAGACAACAAAGAGCCCTAAATAATACATGAGTATCAAGTCAATAAGCGATAAATTTATGGTTAGACAAATAATAACACAGAAGGGGAAAACGTCTTACATTTAAAGCTTCAATATCAATATTTGACATAGAGTAATTTCTCCAAACCCTGACTTATATCTAGCAATGATGCTTCACTTAAAATTTCACTAAATGTCTTCATCATGAATGCTTCATTATTTTTACCATTTCCTGTTGAATCTATTGCATCGGATTCTTTAGGACTGGCTAATCGACCCATATTAAAATCCCATATATGCAAGAAAACACAAACAATTAACATTTATAAATCAAAAGAAAAAATCTATATTTGATGTTCTGAACTTTTCGTAAAAGCAATAAAACAGAGATAAAGATGGCGTTCCAAGTCCACGTGCTCTCATTTGTTCCACCCGAAGCTTCTCAATTTCCCATGCCATCGAAATAAGATTCTTCTCCATTGCCTCCTTTTGAATCATATATTTAGTAATTTAGGTAACTTTGTTTTTCTTTAAGACATACCTATTTATATTATTTTCTATGTAAAGTTTTGAATTATTATATTTGGGTTATTTTTTGCTTCATCAGGAAGAGATGTTGATAATTAGAAAAGAGAATTCAACGAACTCAACGACGACAAGGCGATTGTGGAGAAAATACTTGGACGAACTTCTAGAAGGGGTCGTGATCCCGTTGAATGTAAGACCACGAGCACTATCAAGTCAAATCATCTCAATTAGCATGTGTCAATTGACAAAATGGATGCCGTAGCACATTAACTGATACTTGAGTCTGGAAAAAGTTGAAGTGATTTAATTAGTAGGAACACTTGTGAAATTTGGTTCCTAGTTAGTGACATTTACCATAACGGGTAGATTTTTAACTCCTTCATCTTGTAAAAGATAAACTACGTACAAGAAAGAGATAAGGTAGATTTTAACTCCTAAAGGAAAAAGGTTACAAGATATGATCCCTTGCAAAAATCTGTTCAAAATATACTAATTTCAACACAAAAAGAGTTTAACTGGTACTTACAACTTAATTTTAAGAAAAAAACACAACCACGTACGTACGTGTATGACATATTAATGTAAACTCGTGTAGGTGCATTCAACATTATGTAATTGATTATGCCCTTTGCCAGCTTTAAACAGGATGGAAACTAAAGTTTTTCTTTTTCTTTATCATGTTAAAGAACCAAGACCAAATAGATTATATCATGCCAAACTCTATTTTTCAAAATAACCAAGAAATAAATTAATGAACTCACCTTTAGCAGAAAAGAAAGGTTAGTTGACCTACGCACAATATTTGCATATGATCTGAATGTAGTTGGCTTCCTTAGTCTTAAATCAAAAAATCAGATGATTATTACAACAAATTCAGCAGAATTTTCATATCGGAGACGAAAACATAATTTACAGATGAAGCTTACGTCTTGGCTCGCTTAGGATCAATAGTTCACAATTCAACAAGTTTATCACGAGAAAAAAGAATTAATGAATTATCATCTATTAAGTAGAACCATAAAGTATAAATACTTAGCAGCAATAAAAAGAAATTTCCATTAAATATATGTATAAACAGTTGGTGTTACATTAGTTTACAATAAATGAATAAATAACTCATAACTTTTCTAACAATAGTCTAATACATCTAGCGTCAAGCCTTTGGTCTGGATTATACGAGGTACATAGACAAACTATTTTAATGGCGCAAATCATTTGTGCCTCGTATCCATTTCCTATCAATTTTCTATCTATAGCAGTTATGGGATCATTCCAAAGAGAAGCTTCTTTTAACCAATCCGGGAGAGTCATCCCCGGCCCGCAGGTCGTCAGTCGGAAACTTTCCGGTCACCAGAACTGCTAGTATTACTCCATAACTAAACATGTCGCATTTGTATGTATATCTATGAGTTTGAAAATACTCGGGGGCCATATATCCTTGAGTCCCGTCAGCATTCGAAAACGGCATGTGTGTATGTGTGTGTTTTATTATTGCGGAGAGCCCGAAATCTGTTATTCTAGGTCGTAGCTCTTCATCGAGTAGGACAATATTGTCCGGTTTTAGATCTCGATGAAGTATACAAGGGCTTAAGCTTTGATGTATATATTCTAGACCGGCCGCAACTCCAAGAGCTATCTTGCGCCTTTGCGGCCAGTCAAGTTCACGAGTACCATCTCGCACTTCCCTCATTATACTTTGTAAGCTACCATTTCTCATGAACTCAAAAACAAGATAATGGTTGCTTTTTTGGGAAACATGTGCGAGTAATGGCAACACATTATGATGCCTTATATGGCTAACCGACCTTATTACGGCTCTCATTTGCTTGAGATTCCGGTCATTTTCCGGGATCTCCGCTCTAATGTTTTTTAATACTATACATTTTATTCTACTTTCACTATGAGGTAAATCTACTTTGTACACATCTCCGCAACCACCTCTACCTATGATTGGCAGAGATGCTACTTTCTCCGCATCTTTTATAAAAGCCAAATGTTGTGCTTTTATAAGATGGTGAAAGATAACAATACTAAGATCTTCCTCATTAGTGTTACCTCTTCCTTTAAGGATATCGTACAAATATGTCCCCAAAAACCCACTTAAAATTCCAGAGACGGTTAAGTACACTAGGGTTGAGATCCAGCCTTCCATTTCTGAAAAGATTAACATATCAAGAATAAATTTCACTGCCTAATCAAAAGTTAACAATAACTGTAGAACTAACTCAAAAGTTAACAGTGAACAAACGATTACCTTTACAGCTTTACTATCACCGATGACGGCAGATCAGCCGGAGAGGATTAGATGCGTGGGGATGGCGGTGATAGTGGTGGCGACGTGCAGCGCAAACCACGGTGCTGGCGACGTGAAGCGGAATTAAAGAGAGCGGAGACACTACTACACGAATCATTATTTAGACCCAAGCTACAACACCCTTTTTATAAAACCGGTTTAAAAAGGTCATCTTTAAGACCGGTTTTTCAACATTGGGCCTTAAAAACCCAACAAAATTCGCGCTAAACATTAGAAACTTAATAGACCGGTTATAAACCAGTCTATATACCATCTTTAAGACCGGTTTTAAGAAGTCGTTTTCAAAAACCCACGTCTAAGCTTTTTAGACCGGTTGTAAACCGGTCTGTAAGTCATCCTGATAGGGACTCTTAAAACCCAAGCTTCTAGACCGGTTGATACATCCTTTTAGACCGGTTATTACCGGTCTGTACGCTATATTTAGACGTTTGTATAGTCTCAACCCTCATATATGATATTTCTTAACGTAACAAGTTTTCAAATTTTTATTATAGATAACTTTCTAGACCGGTAAGAACCGGTTTTAATGCTCTCGTACTTGACTGATTTTGAAAAAAATTCATAGATTTATATCTCTTATCTATATAAACATTATATATATCTCTATAATCTCCTTCACAACCTGCCCATCTCCATAATCTTTTTCAAAAACCTGGGCACACCTTTTATTTACTATTTGAGCATTGTTCAATCATTGAGTATTCAACAAATGCTAAGGTATTAGTTTTATTCATATATTAGTATCTATTAGTTTTTTTTTATTCTTTATAGAGTTTTGTTTCTTGATAACTCGTTAATTGCATAACTATATTGATACATAATATTGACTTATTCCTCTATATTCTTTTTTTTTGTTCTATATTTATCAGCACGTAGCTCTTGTGAAGGAGAAGGAAGTTCGACAATAAGATCTATATTCACAATTAGCTAAAGGAAAAAAACGAGTTTCGGCTATTAAGGTAAATATATCTTGCATTATTTTTTATCTATCTTAAGATCGTTTCATATATATTACTTGTGTGATTATTTTTTTAATGAGATTTCAATCAAGCAATTGTGGTATTTTCTTTTAAAGTGGTAGGTTAAAATAATTCCTTTTTTCTTCAATTTAAATATAAAGTTGTCGGCAATTAAATAAAAAGGGCATTGTGATTTTTTTTTACTAATATTCATTTGAATCAATGTAATCCCTACAATCTCTCACTTTTCTTATGTTACCGATTTGAATTTTTTTAACTGATCATTTATCTTCGTAGCAAGCTTCAACAGACAATATGAATTTGTTTTTTTCCCTAGAGGTTTTTTGAATCAACTCCACTATTTTGTTTCTTAATCCCACGTTTGTTAAACTTCCTCTATAAGTTTTCATGTATTACAGATTCTCAGATTTGTAATTAATCTTCATATGCATGCTTTTTTTTCCGTCGTCTCTATTGTGTTTCTTACTCTTAGTTACATAAACGCTTCTCGTATTAAAGGAACTTCTCGCATTAACTCTCCTCTATATATATATATATATATATATATATATATATATATATATATATATATATATATATTATTTAATTGTTGTAGGAGTCATGAACTTTTAATAAGAAAATAATTATATTTATATTTAACCTGAAAATAAATTTAATAATATCTATTTTATTGTAAATAGACTATTTTACTATAAAAAATATGGAGTTTTATGTTCCTAGAAAACTGAAATTTACTTTTTGTCATCGACTTCCGGAAAATAAATGAAATGTATTTACAAAATAAATATGAATTCCCTGCTAAAGTAAGTATTGTCTTTTTTGAGTTTTAAAAATTATTTACAAAAATATCATTAGTGAAACTGTGAAAGTATATATATTAATTTTTTTCTATATTAGAATCCTTGGACCAGTATGAAGGCTTTTACCAAGGAAGAGTTGAATGATATTGTTAATATCTGGCACACAGTTTGTGATATTGACCGGGTATGTTTACTACTTGCTACAACCATGCCTAGTATTTTCGTAATGTCTTTTGTAGTGGCTTGTTAGTAGTTTATACTATAATCATTTAGACATATATTTTTATGTTTTTGTCATAATTAATAATTATAAGTTGGCTATCATAATGTTAACTAAAACTATATTTTTCAGAGTTTGTAAAGCTACCGGCAAGGAAGATTGAGGATAATGAGTAAGAAACGAAAAGTATTTGAGAAAGTAGCTACTTTTAATGTTATGCAAACGCGAAGATGAAAGAGTTGAAGTTCTAGTCCAACCACACCAAGTAAATGCACAAAATATTACTTCGTTCTTATTCTCTTTAATTGTAAATTAAGTAAATATCTTAGGCCGTGAATTGTATTTGCTATGATGCAATGTTAATATGTCCAACCCGCTAACACTAAGTTTGGCCGACAATATTGATGTCGGGTCTCACTTTTAATTTTTGATGTATAGAATTATGCTAAAGTTTTGGTGCTATATTATAATAGAGAATGGTGTGTGTGTAATTTATTGTATTGTATTATGAATAGAAAATGATATTGGTCTCGGATGCAAAAAATAAATAAATATAAATAAAAATCACTTAATACAATCACCATCCATATAATTTATTATTTAAAAAAATTATATATTTGAATCAGTTATTAAAAAAATAAACCATTAAAAAACCGGTCCAGAAGACACAAAAAAGGTCTTGAAACAAAAAAGAAGGAGCCATATAACGGTCTCGTTGGTATATAAACCGATCTTAAAAATGAGAAAACCTGTCTACATATACTTTTAAAGACCGGTTTTAACCGGTCTTTATGTGCTTCCGTCATGAAAAATCGTTCTATATATACTTTTTAAGACTGGTTTAAAACCAGTCTTTATATGATTAACGCATGTTTCCGTCATGAAAAACCGGTCTATATATACTTTTTAAGACCGGTTTAAAACCGGTCCAATTAAAAACCGGTCTAACCATTAAAACTGGTCTAAATACTAAATCCTGTACTAGTGAACAGAGGTAAAAAGCTTCATCTTAAGTGGGAGTATTGGCTAGCTAAACCATTTGCACTGTAGTTATTTCATTTCTTATTTGTAGTATTTCAGGAGTTTGGGTATGACTTTGTGTTCATTAAAAAAGTTTAGGGATTAAATCATTCATTTAAAAAGTTTAGGGGTTAAACCATTTTTAAACCTAAACTTTAGGAGTTAAAATATATTTTACCCTATTGAGAAAAATGAAAGTAAATCACTAAATCATTTTCAATTATCGATTGTCAATTCAATTTACCAAAATTTTCAACTACAAATCTAATGTAATTTATATCATTTCCAAATATAGATTGCCAATAAAAGCTACCGTATTTTTCTTAAATGTTTTCTATTGATATAAAAAAAACAATCATGTAAGCTTAATTTACTAAAATACATATGAGGGTAGTTTCACTACTACAAAAAACACATTCAGACCCCGGTTTTTTTAAAAATCACCAAAAACCGGGCTTAAAAGGTCAGACGCGCGTTTTTAGAGATTCAGGCCCGGTTATTTACTTCACAACCGGGTCTGAATGTCTGGAAAAAATTCTGGCCCGGTTTTTTCCAAGAAACCGGGTCTAAATATTGTACTATCAGCGCCATTTTAACTTGTGAACACATTCAGACCCGGTTTTTTATTAATGAA
The DNA here is from genome assembly GCA_947179395.2 of Pulicaria dysenterica. Taxonomy (NCBI): domain Eukaryota; kingdom Viridiplantae; phylum Streptophyta; class Magnoliopsida; order Asterales; family Asteraceae; genus Pulicaria; species Pulicaria dysenterica. Next base: position 3,171,021 of record OX359291.1, on the reverse strand, counting down.
CCGGGTCTAAAAATTCAAATTCCATCAGACCCCATTTTTTATTAAAAACCGGGTCTAAATGATAGCATTTAATGCTCTAACGGCTCACTTAACTACCCCAGATATTTAGACCCGGTTTTTTATAAAAAACCGGGTCTGAATGTCGTATTTAGTGCAAATTTTTCTCTTCTTCTTTACTTTTTCTTTCTTCTCAATCAATTCTCTCCATCTCCATTAATTATCTCCACCTCCATTAATACACTCAAAAAACTCTTAAATTCCTTCAAAAAAATCAACTTTTATTCATTAAATTCTTTTCACACTTTACATAAAGTGATTATTCAATTGAAGGTATCATAATATTTATACATCATTCAAAATTTCTTTTAATTTTATATTTATTAACTTCTCCTTTTATGTAATATTTGTGTTTGTTGTGTATATATGTTGTAGGTATCTTTGTGCAATCGTAAATTGGACTACATTGGTTCTTCACATCTAAAATATTAAGGTATTTTTACTCTTTTTATAATTTTATGTTTTTGTAATTGCATTTCTTTAGGTATATATGTCTATGTATACACAATCATACACACACACACACACATATATATATACATATAGTTTACATTTATAAACTATATACATGTAAACTTTATAATTTACACACACACACACACACACACATATATATATATATATATATATATATATATATATATATATATATATATATATATATAGTTTATATGTATGCATATGTATATATACATACATACCATTCATTTAAACATTTACTGTTGGGATAACATAAGATCATAGCCTTTAGTTAAAACATATCCGTCTGAAATTAATCTAATAGAGATTAATTTCAGATTGTCCCCGTTTTGGGACTGCTTTTTGAATACTTTGTCTCATGTAGGATGTTGATACATATTAACAGAGTATTTAAGAAAAAATTGGTTTACATTTTCCTTTACTCCTACGGGTTTGTGTTGTAATACACATACTTGAGGAGTTAAGGGAAAATGCTGCCGATTTTTTCTTAAATACTCAATTTGTTGATATGTATTCACATGAGGCAAAGTATTTAAAAAGTGGGTTAGGATGGACCACCTACAACCACATTCATATGTATATATTATGCGTATATGCATCATATTAAACAATACTGTTTTTAAAATTACAGATGGATCGAAGTACATGGATGTACAAGATACCACGTGGTTCGGTTGAATATGTTCATTATTTGTCTGGTTTTATGAAGGTTCTTGAAGATTATAAGATTAAAGAAGGAAAACGTGAAACTTTATGTCCTTGTAAAGTTTGTAAGAACTGTGTTCTGTATGAAAATTCAAATGAAATTAGTGGACATCTGGTAGTATATGGGTTTATGGAGAGGTATACTACTTGGTCACGACACGGTGAATTATTATCAAATAGTAATTAGGACGTCTCCAATTTTATTGACCATGGCAATGAAGATTTAATAGATAACGACGTTTGTGATAATTTAGATGGCATGTTACATGATTTGGAGGAAAATATTACCGAGAAAAATTATGATAAATTTCAAAAACTGTTTGAGGACTCTAAAAAACCTTTATACGATGGTTGCCGAAACTTTACCAAACTTTCCGCCGTTTTGAAACTTCTTAATCTAAAAGCCAACAATGGTTGGAGCGATAAAAGTTTTACAAGTTTATTAGAGATTTTACATGAAATGCTTCCTGAAGATAATGAATTGCCAGTTTCACTATACCAAGCGAAAAAACTGATGTGTCCAATGGGATTAGATGTAGAAAGAATACATGCATGTCCAAATGACTGTATATTGTATAGAAATCAGTACAAAGACTTGCATGAATGTCCCATATGTGGTACATCTAGGTATAAGGAGAAAAAACAAGTAAAGGAAAACAGTGTTGATGTGACAAAGAATGGACCTCCCGCTAAATTGTTATGGTATTTGCGTCTCGTTCCAAGATTGAGACGATTGTTTGCAAATTCAAAAGAGGCAAAATTGTTACGTTGGCATAAGGAAGAACGTAAAAATGATGAAAAAAATAAGACACGTGGCTGATTTTCCTCAATGGAGGAATATCGATTCTGAATTTGCTGAATTCGGAGAAGAGATGAGAAATATAAGGTTAGGACTTAGTTCGGATGGAATTAATCCTTTTGGAAACATGAGCAGTCGTCACAACACTTGGCCAGTTCTATTGTGTATTTACAATCTTCCACCCTGGTTATGCATGAAACGAAAATACATCATGATGTCATTATTGATTCAAGGTCCAAAACAACCCGGTAATGACATTGATGTGTATTTGGCTCCATTAGTCGACGACTTAAAAGAATTGTGGAGTCCAGGTGTCGAAGTTTATGATGCTTACAAGAAAGAAAATTTTCGTTTGCGAGCTATGATCTTTTGCACCATAAGTGATTTTCCAGCTTACGGAAATCTATCAGGATATAGTACAAAAGGAGGAAAAGCATGTCCTGTTTGTGAAGATGACACACATTCCTTATGGTTGAAAAATTGTCGCAAAATGGTTTATATGGGACATCGAAGATCACTTCATAGGAAGCACTTATATCGTAACCACACAATCCAGTTTGATGGTAAAACCGAGAAACAAGTGCTTAGGCGATCATTGGATGGAGAATCTACTTTTTCTCGAGTAGCAAGCATAATTAATGAGTTTGGGAAAAAAGGTACACGTCCTCCAAAGAGTATATGGAAAAAGAGGTCTATATTTTGGGATTTACCATACTGGAAGCATTTGCAAGTTCGTCATTGTCTTGATGTTATGCATATTGAAAAAAATGTTTGTGATAGCTTAATAGGCTTGTTGTTGAATATATCAGGAAAAACAAAAGACGGGGTTAATGTTAGAAAAGATATGGTTGAAATGGGAATTCGACCCGGGTTAGCTCCTGTGGAGAGTGAGGGAAAACGTACTTTTTTGCCACCAGCATGTTATACCATGTCAAAAGTGGAGAAAACCAAATTTTGCAAATGTTTGCATAGTCTTATGGTTCCATCCGGCTATTCTGCAAATATTTCCAAACTAGTGTCAATGAAAGAATTGAAATTGCTTGATATGAAGTCCCACGACTGTCATGTTTTAATGACAGAAATGATTCCTATTGCAATTCGTGGTATATTTCCGGATCGCATTCGTCACACAATCACTAAACTTTGCTTGTTTTTTAACATGTTAAATTCAAAAGTGATTGATCCGGAGGTTTTAGATTCATGGCAAAAAGATATAATTGTCACTCTGTGCGAGCTGGAGATGTACTTTCCACCTTCTTTTTTTGATATCATGGTGCACCTGGTATCTCATATTATAGGATAAATAAAAGCTTGTGGACCTGTATTTCTACGATACATGTATCCATTTGAGAGATATATGGGTTTCCTAAAAGGCTATGTAAGGAATCGATATCGACCCGAGGAAAGTATTGTTGAAGGATATGTTGCTGAAGAGGCAATTGAATTTTGCACCAACTACATGAAAGATGTTTCCGCTATTGGTGTACCACAATCACGACACGAGGGTCGACTTCAGGGGGTAGGGACAATTGGGCGGAGAACGGAGAGCCCCGATCCATTTGATTTGAACCTTGCACATTTTACAGTTCTACAACACATGTTGGTTATTGCTCCGTATGTAGAGGAGCACATGTCAATGTTAAAAGAAAAAAATAGTAACAGGACCGCAAAGTGGCTAGCTACTGAGCATAACAGAACTTTTTCACAATGGTTAAAAAATAAGGTAAAATCAAATCTAAGTAGTGATAATGTTGATAGAACAATAATACATCTCGACTATGGTCCACGACATGTTGTAACAAAATACCAAGCATACGAGATTAACGGGTACGTTTTCTACACCAAGCAACAAGACGAGAAAAGCGCACAACAAAATAGCGGAGTGACAGTAATCGCTGCAACAACAGAATACTCGAGGGTTAATAATGATGAGAGATTTAGGATTGCGAAAAATTCGTATTATGGGGTTATTCAAGAGATTTGGGAATTAAGTTATGAGTCATTCACTATAACCTTGTTCAAGTGCAAATGGGTTGAGAATGAACGGGGTGTTAGAGTAGACAAAGATGGTTTCACAATTGTCGACCTTTCAACAAATGGTTATATATCAGAACCTTTCATTTTAGCAAAACAAGTCACACAGGTATTCTATGTCGAGGACCCAAAGGATTTGAGATGGCACATCGTTCTCCATGGTAAAAGGCGTATAATTGGTGTTGAAAATGTTGTGGACGAAGATGAGTATGATCAGTTTGACGAGCTTCCCCCCTTTTCTATTGGTATTCCTACTTCGAATGAAGAAATTATCAATACCGCTTATCTTAGATTTGACCACACTGAAGGATTATGGGTTGTTGAACCCCCAACTTCTTAAAAGTTGTAGTAAAGCATATTCGAAATTTATATATTTAAGGAATCTTATTGCATTGAAATCAGTTTATAAATCGTTTTGTTCATTTATTACATAATTTGTAATGGCAAACTCACAAACGTTTTTTTCTCGCTCCGTATTGGCAAGGGTACTTTATATAACTACCTTTATCGTTATATGATTTATATGTATATTGCATATACTAAAATGCATCCACACATAATCAGTGACCACTAGATAGTGTTTATCATTCTCCGTAATACACGCACGGGATTTATATTAGATTCTATGAAGAATGGCAAGAACCCTTATAGCTACCTCATCCCAAAAAGTATGGAAAGGTAAGAATTGCCTTAAATTTATATATAATTCATTTCTATTATACTTAATGCACTAACATTAGTTCTTCTCTTTTTTAGGGCTGTTAGAACCGTAATGAAAGATAAAAAGGAAACCCCTATGAAATGGACGTTCGCCGAGGTAAATTATCTTGATCATCTTATGTTATAGATATATATTAAACTTATTTGTGTATTGAATTTTATCAAATTTAGTGCAATCAACAATCAAGCGGTTGGGAGTGTGGCTATTACATCATGCGGTGGCTCCACGAATTCATGGTTCATGGACAATTTTGCTTCCCGGATACAGTAAGTGCTTGCAAGTATAATTTTGTTTTCCGGATAGAACTATAACATTTTTTTGGAATTTTGTTTATTGCCACTTCTTGTTAAAATCTCTTAGTTGAATAATTTCTTTTTATTTTAACATGTATATAGGTTCCTTGGAAGAACACTAGTCCATTTGACCAAAAAGATTTGGATGATATTGTTGGTATATGGCTGGACACATTTATGCCGGCTTTCTTTAGCAAGTGATGAGATATTAAGGTATATATATACATGCTTTGTTCATGTAGCGCAATGATGACGAAATTATTCTAACGAAGAAGAACTTGTTACGTATACTTTAATCTACTTCATTTTTTTGATATAAATTATTTATGCTATTGTTAGTAATTAGTTACTAAGATAATTCTTTCTTTCTATTTGTGTAGGGTTCCTTTCTAATTACAAGAGATAATCTATGCGTCGGCGCGTCGTGTTGCAAGTTAAGAAGTATACATGTTCCTACAAATGTTCTTGCTATGTACATATAATGTCAACTTTTATGTCTTAGCTCCTTTGATTTTTGCCACATTCACAAATGAGCACAAGATGGTGGGTACAAAATGTTGTTTAGACATATGGTATTAAACATAGTTTGGTTTATTGAACAATTCTTCCAAATTGCTTGAATTCTACTAATGGGAATTGTTATTATGGTCAATTAACCAATTTGACTCAATTGGTTTTTATTTATTACTTAATAGTTGTTTATTATCATTATGATGTTACATGGTTGAATATTATTAGCTGGCAAAAGCAGGAAAAATATAAAAACACATTTTTTTTTTAAATTTAATAGATTCAGACCCGGTTTTTTAATATAAAACAGGGCTTAAAAGTGAACTTTTGAACCTTAAAAAAGAAGAATCAGACCTGGTTTTTTAACCACTGTGACCTGCCATACCAGGTTACTTAACTTTTAAAACTTGGGTTAAATATGATTTAACCCATAAACTTTTTATTTAAAAATGATTTAACCCCTAAACTTTTTTAATGAATATTATAATTCTTAAACATTTTAAAGTATATTTGATCAAATTTCATTGTTTTCATCCCTAACATCACTTCCATTATATTAATCCTCATAATTCATACATACACAAATCAATAGTGTGCTAACACACTTCTGTCCACAACAATATATACACGCCAACATCACTGCGCACTTAAACACTTTGTCACAAATTGATTAGAACTAAAACCACAACGCTATGCTTAACACTTCTCCCACCACCGTACAACACACAAATCTCAACTTTGTTTGCATCTTCAATGACTTCGATGTTCCCTCTTTGTATTAGAAACCATCAGTTTGCCCACCCATCAGAAAAAAAAAAAATCCAAAGTCATTGAAAAAACCCTTCATCCCCTAGTCTTTTACATCACTATTGAAGAGACATGATATATGATATAGTAATTAGTAATACATGCTTCAATAAGTTTTCTTAGTGATTTTTTTACAAGTTAACGGAAATGTCATATTTACTAGAAATCGTTAGTTTTTAAATGTTGGAAATCTCATAGTTTTATAACGAATGTATGTTTGTTAGGATAAAGAAAAGTTTAAGGATTAAATTATTTATGGGTTTATGTTTAGAGAAAAAAATGTTTATGAGATAAGTTTAGGGATTAAAGCGATTTTTAAAAGTTAATTAACCTGGTATAGCAAGTCAAGTGGTTAAAACAATTGATTTTACCAAGTTTGGTGATTAAAACATTCATTAAAAAAGTTTAGGGATTAAACCATTTTTCAACACAGAGTTTAAGGGTTAAATCATATTTTACCCTTATATTTGATGTATTTCTTTATTAAAAAAAATGTAACTAAATAGTTTCTTTTGTTTGTGCTATAGTGTAAGGTTAGGGTCATAATTAATACTAAGGAGAATGCTAACTACATTGTTTAAAGTTATGGATAAATGTAAAAAATATATTATAATTTTTTGAAAAGAACAATATTTTTTAACAACCAAAATATTTCATTCATTTATCAAGGTTTGTAATATTTACACACTGAAATCTCCATCGCACAAACACATCAAAAATATACATCTGGACACTATAAAACATACACAACAGCTCTCTAATTATTACTCGCTCAAAGCCAAACCCAAGTAGTGGTAGAACTCGCAACAACACAGCGAAATAATAGGCGTATCCTCTTCATACAGCAGCAGAAGACTCTCATAAAATATGTTGCACTCAATGCCGCTCCAATTAGTGATCGAACATCCATAGCTGACTAGCGGTAATAGTACCCAGGCACCATCATAAGCATCATGATAACTACACCACTGCAAACTCATTGTAGTATTATAGAAGTGAACCGATACAGTCGCCTCCATCATAGGGATCTCATAGTAACCCATCCACAATACGTGACCATCTAGCAATCTGTTGGTCCCTTGGTGAGAATAACAACAAGCAACAGGTGTGTAGAAGGGGGGTTGAATACACTTTCTGTAGAAATTGAACAAATCAAATAAAAGTGTTACACAAAGTAAACCAAACCACAATCAATCGAATGCTTTCATTAAGAAGATGATTACAATGCTTTGAATACGAAGATGATTACAATAACTATCAAGTAAGCAAATCTTGATATGTAAACACCTAATATAAATCTCTCAATCTTTCAAACTTAGCTATCTATAATCAACTTAAGATTATAGATACTGACGACTCTCTAAACAAGATTTACACAGATTGATAACTTACCAATATCACAACTAATGTGATTATTCGAACACACGAATAGCTTGGCAATCTGTGGATATATTGATCACGTTGAATTGACAAATAGTGACTCAAGAATCGTAACACATACGGTGAGGTGAGGTTTTGGCTCTGCAACACTTAGTTGTAATCGTTTTTGAGTCGTAGTCTCAGGAGATAAGTATTTATAATCCTGTTGCTACGGTTCCTAACAAACTGGAATAATCCTAATTTGCTAACTAACTATCGGATAACTCGGAATCTTGAATCTTGAATCTTCTTATCTTGAGTCTTCAATCTTTAATCTTGATTCTGAAGAATTAACTAAAACATATTTAGTAACTCTATTGAGCTGACTCAGTCTTCACGCTGACTCGCTCAGCTTGAAACTCATCAAGCTGAAACTCAATATATATCTTAGTTTACACATGCAGCTTATCAAACATATTGATAATCTCACTAGGATATAGTCTAAGATGATCGAACATATGCTCAACTTATACTTAGCTTATACTCAGTCTGAATCACTATAAGTGTTTAGTCTGACTAAGCTTCATAATTCTGTTTAAGTTATATATAGAACACATCTAACAAACTTAACTTTGTCTCATCAAATCTTAACTAATGAGATCATCTTCCCAACAAACTCCCCCTATTTGATGATGACAAAACCATCAAACAGTTCTTAAGTTTGTTTAACAGAATTATGTTTTAAATCTCAAACTTATTAAGATTTTATATTTGAACTAATCAAATATTAATTTGAACATATCAATTTTAATTGAACTTATCAATTATAAGTGGAACAAACCAACTTTTAGTTGAACACACCAACTAAATACATCAATGAATAAGAACTAATCAGTTATTCATTTAAGCTGAACTTATCAGACTAATAAATATGAACACATCACAACACAGTTGAATATATCAAACTTTATACTTGTATTAATTGAACTAATCATAATACAAAAATATTGATCACTCAGATCATGCACACTAAGTGCTTACAAAAATATTAGAACTAATCTAATATTTACAATAGAACTAATCTATTGAGGATGCATCTCTTCAAACTCTTTTTGTTGATTTCTTCAAGGATTTCTTGCAGGGTAGGTAAGTGTTGAAGCTGATCCTTTTGAGATCTGATTGCTCTGTTTATTCTGTATCTGAACTTTGCAGTTTGTTCAGTCTTTTCTACAATTTGTCTCAGAGCAAACACTTGAGATACCCCACATGTGTAAATACTTGCATCAGACTGGAAGCATTGTTCACCGTTTCTATCCAGGTACATGAATCCTTTCTCAGGATTTTCCACATAAGTGTTTTCTTTAAACTCCAAGCCTTCAGGGAGAACAAGAATGTACGTATCTAGATTTGCTAGTCCAGCTGGCTTTGTTTGCTTCTTCTTTTCAACTTTATGAAAAGAAGTTAGTAGGGTAGCTATCTCAGACCTCGGTATGAGTTTCATCGAATCAGCTCTTGCAAGTAGCCTCAATAGTTCATCTTTAACTTGATTTTTGGCAGATGACTTTTCCATCTGCTTGATAAGTATGACAACTTGCTTCCACTCTTCATAACCCAGTCTGTGCATTTGATTCATCTCCAGAGATGATGTCTCACCATTTCTTAAGACAAACTCTAGAATGATGATCCCTTGAGCTGAGCTCAACTTTAGTGAGGTTATTTGAGAAGAGAAGAATGTTCTTGTATAACAATTAATTATATCCTCCTCCTCTTTTTGATCTTTTATAGGAGGTTCTTCTTCCTCTTCCTCCTTAGGCACAATTGGCAGATTGATTTTAGCTAAATCCTCATTTTGCTTTCTAATTTGCTCAGCCCAGGTCTTTTCTCTTGCTTCTTTCTCACTGACTAACACAGCTTGAGCATCCCTTTGTCTTTTTTTAGCTCATCGACAGATATCCCAAGCTGATCAGCATCCTCTTGTTCCAATCTTCTTACTGCCATCATTGAAGCTCTCTCTTGTAATGTCATTTTATCTGCAGAGTCTTCATCTGAGGCTGATGATTCACTTAGAATCACTTTTCTTCTTTTCTGTTGAGGAGTTTCTGATTCATCTGAGCTGACCACTACTGGTCTTTTGCCTTTTGATTTCGCAGTCAGCTCAGGTTCTTTCTCTGTTTCTTTCTCCCCCTCAATCTGATCTGCTCCCTTTGCCAATAGTAGTAAGGCTTAAGCTTGGATTGACACAGCTTCAGCCTCTTGATTCTTCTCCCCCTTTTTGTCATCATTAATAGGGGTCGAAGTCTTTTGTTGTTGTAGGGCAGCAACCGCAGATTTTAATTGTAGCACCTCTTCATCTAGAGAATCCAAAATCATTATCATTTCCTTTTTGGTCTATTTTCTCTTGAGATGTAGCTTTTCAAACTGACTTTTAAAGAAATTCATCAAATCATCCAAGTCAGCCTGAGAAGGTTGGAATTTGGGTGCATCATCCAAAGGGTGGTGTTTACCTTCAAATTCATCTGCACCAGAGTCTGGACCCTGTAAATCACCTTGGTTTGATGATGAAACATTGACAGGTCGTGCGATAGGGTGTGAGAAATGAAGAGAAGTAATGGGGCTCGAAACGTGTAGTGTATGGGTTGGTGGTTGGTTTATTGGTTTGGAGGAGGGTGATTGACCCTGGGGATTGGTCATATATTCAATGTCACCTAAGTGTGTCTGCTTAGGCACAGTAGTGGGCTCTCCCATGGCACTGGAGAGTGTGGGCTGAGTAGACACCACACCCAATATAGGATTTTGGGTTGTAATGAGCCTCGAGGTTGACACCTTAAGAGTAGGCGTTTCCCCCTCAACTCCTGCCGCTGGAGAGATCAATGTGATCTCAGCTCCAATGATTCCTTTAGAGGTGGCATCACCTTTGGCAGTTTTCCTGGTGTAGGTTTGGATATTCTCCCTAGTAGCAGTGGGCATACTAGAGGTGGCTTCAGAGTAAGATTTTTGATGGAATGAAGGTGGAGGAGATGGGTTAGACTGGGTTGGGTTTACCGCAGCCTTATCTCCAAAGGTGGATGGAGAAAAATGAGAAGAAAGAGAAAGTGGAGAGGTCTTACCAGAAGCAGCTTCAATATTTGCTGGTTCAGCCTGAGCAGAGTACTCAGCTTGAACCTCTGTGTCAGCTTGAGAAGCTCCCCCTTGATTGGATCCCTCTTCTACACTTTCTGATGAAGCTGCCTCAGCAATTAGGAGCATGGGTGCACTCAGACCCTCTTGCTCTGGAAAGATGTCATTGTTGAATATCTTGGAGCTGAGTGTAGGAAACAGGAACACATCCTGATCAGCTTCATATAGTGTTGTCCCCAGCTCGGCTTCAAATGCCAAGGACAGGTACCTTATGAAAGGTACATGAAGATCCCTTGTGGTCTTCATCACTTGGAACTTGAGTTCGTTGAAGATGAGCTGTGCGTAATCCAAATTGCGTGCAAAGTATATGTTGTACAGTAGCTGCATCTCGAACTCGTTCACCTGGTCCAATCCTCCAACCTTAGTCCCTATTGAACGAATCACTGTAGAAACCATGAAGCCCTAACTGGTTGGAAATGTGGCCTTTTTGATAACACCCTCTATCTGCGGGTGACCCATTCTGGGTAGGACAGACCTAGCCACCTGCATCGTGATAGCAGGCTCGAACTCATCAGATTGAGGGAGTTGAAGAACATCCCTTAGCCGCTGCACGGATACGACCACTGTTATATTGCCACTAAGAACAGTCCCTGGAATCTCTCCCCTGTTCTGGTCATACGTACATGTGTACCAAAACTCCAGTAGATGTTGAGGAACAATATGGAGGGGTGCACCACAGAAGGCGAATGCCAAGGGACATTTATGGATGTAAGCCACCCAGACTTCATATCCTTTGCCTTGTTTCCTTGGAGGAATTGCAAGACAAGCCCGTTGATTGTTAACTTTAAGCAACGGCACTCCATTGTTCTTAAACTGAGCACCTCGAACCATTTGATCACTGAGAACTAATGTGATTCCGTCCATATTGGATTGATTACACTGAGTAATTTGTAATTTGCACTGAGCGGTTTAGAAATTGCACTTAGCAATTTAGGGTTTTGAACGGATGAATGCACTAAGCAATTGAGGTGTTTGCGAAAGGTATTGTAGAAGATGAGAAGTCAGAATTGTAAGTGTAAACTCCTCTAAACCGGTTATGATCGGCATATATACCTTTCTGAGGAGAGAGAAAAGTTACCGTTAGAATCCCTTTTTATCCGTTACGCCGGAAAAATTACGGCTTGATGTAACAGTAAGTAGGTAGAAACACATCATCTTCCAACGGATACAATTGTAAAAGAATATTAGTGACCTACATAAATTCTATTAACACTGTTGTATTAACCAATACCAAATTAGTATAATACGCGATTTGAGACTTACTCAAATACGCAGAAGCACATGAATCAATAACACTTAGTAATTAAAACATGGTTTTGGACACACCAAGTCTGAGTAACTTTATTACTCAGTTTATGTCAAGCACTCAGCTTGATTCAATCACTCAGCTTGAGTTGAGCACCCAGCTTGAGATTGGTACTCAGCTTGAGTAGAGCACACAACTCAGGCTTAATGACACTCAGTCATGTATGTTTAAGACTGACTTAAACATGTAATTTAGCTACACTAAGTAGTTAAAATATGTTTGGAACTTACCAAACGTGTGAACCAATCACACAGTTTGAGTTAAGCACATAGCTCAGACTCAATGACACTTAGTCATTTATGTTTGAGATTGACTCAAACTATATCATAACTACACTAAGCAGTTAAAGTATGTTTGGAACTCACCAAACGTGTGAACTCGTCATTCAGCTTGACATGTTATACAGTTTATGAAAACTTATTTATAAACTGTGCACTCAGCTTAAGACACTTAGTCTCTGTCAAACTGAAAAACTCAGATTCTAGACACTTAGCTAGGGGTTGAGCCTATCCAATTCACTTAGCAGATACATAAACCTCTTTTCATCAAGTGGTTTAGTGAAGATATCAGCTAATTGGTCATCAGTGGAGATAAATTTAATGTCAACTTTATCTTTTTCCACGATGTCCCTTATGAAGTGATGTCTAATTTCAATGTGCTTGGTTCTTGACAAAGCAGCCTTTCAATAGTGAGAATGAAAGGGCTAGTGAGTTACTGGGAATAATACATACAGATGTATGTGGACCCTTTACTCCAGAGGCTAGAGGAGGATACCAGTACTTCATTACCTTTACTGATGACTTCAGTAGGTTCGGTTATGTATATCTCATGAGACTTAAATCTGAAAGTTTTGACAAGTTCAAACAGTTTCAGAATGAAGTACAAAGTCAGCTAGACAAGAAGATAAAGCTGCTTCAGTCTGACCGAGGTGGTGAATACCTGAGTCAGGAATTCGACGATCATTTGAAGGAATGTGGGATTGTTTCACAACTCACACCTCCGTATACACCTCAGATGAATGGTGTGTCAGAAAGGAGGAATCGTACATTGCTTTACATGGTACGATCAATGATGAGTCGGAGTTCATTGCCTTTGTCGTTTTGGGGGCACACACTCGAGACAGCGGCGTTCATGATGAATCGGGTTCCGACCAAATCGGTTGAAAAGATACTGTTCGAGGTATGGACGGGGAAAAAGCCCAAAATGTATTTTCTTAAGGTTTGGGGATGTGAGGTGTATGTTAAACGGACATTCACAGATAAACTCAATCCTAAATCAGATAAGTGTTTCTTCGTGGGCTATCCCAAGGAAACCATGGGATACTATTTCTATAACCCAGATGAGAACAAAGTTTTTGTTGCTCGTAAAGGGGTATTCTTGGAACAGAAGTTTCTAAACTCAGAGACTCCAAGAAAAGAAATAGACCTTCAAGAAATTGAAGAGGAAGAGATAACACCACCACCGATAATTGAGCCCATGGTTCAACAGAGAATTGTTGAACCTCATCCCGAGTCTGTGGTTGATGAGGAAGTGGAAACACAAGACCTTCGCATATCTAGTAGGCCTCCTCATGAGCCAGATAGGTATCTAGGATTCCTTGTTGCTCAGGACGAAGGAATATATTTTAGAACCCACCACCTACCAAGATGCTGTCTCAGGTTTAGAATCTGAGAAATGGCTAGAGGCCATGAAGGCAGAGATGCAATCCATGTATGACAACCAAGTTTGGAAGTTAGTGGATTTGCCTCAACACAGCAAAGTTGTTGGGTGCAAATGGGTCTTCAAGAAGAAGACAGACATGGATGGAAATGTGCACACCTTTAAAGCTAGGCTAGTGGCAAAAGGTTTCACACAGACTCATGGTGTTGACTATGATGAAACTTTTTCCCCAGTGGCAATGCTTAAGACTATTAGGATTCTCATGGCCATATCAGCATTTTTTGATTATGAGATATGGCAGATGGATGTCAAAACCGCCTTCCTTAACGAGAAGTTGACAGATGACGTCTTTATGATACAACCGGATGGTTTTGCGGATTCAGAAAACCCTAATAAGGTATGCAAGTTGCTGAAATCCATTTATGGGTTAAAGCAAGCATCTAAAAGCTGGAACTTACACTTTGATGAGCGTATCAAAAAATTTGGTTTTACCAAAAGTGAGTTTGAGTCGTGTGTTCACACTAAATTCAGTGGGAGCGCAGTAACCTTCCTAGTCTTGTATGTGGATGACATACTGTTTATAGGAAACAGTATACCAGTGTTACAAGGAGTAAAATCCTGGTTGGGTAAATGTTTTCAGATGAAAGACTTGAGAGAAGCTGCTTATATACTAGGTATAAAGATCTATAGAAATAGATCTAAGCGGCTTATCGGACTTAGTCAAAGTACATACATAGACAAAGTCGTGAAAAGATTCAAGATGGATGGATCCAAGAAAGGATTTATTCCTATGCAATCTGGCACGATTTTAAGCAAGGCTCAATGTCCTTTGTCTAGTCAAGATCAGGACAAGATGAAATTGATTCCATATGCTTCTGCAATAGGGTCAATCATGTATGCCATGCTATGTACTAGACCCGATGTTGCCTATTCTATTAGTGTCACGAGTAGATATCAGCAAAATCCTGGTGAAGCTAATTGGGTAGCTGTCAAGAATATTCTCAAGTATCTGAGAAGGACAAAAGACATATTCCTAGTTTATGGAGGTTCTATGGATGAGCTCAGTATGACTGGTTACACTGATGCAAGTTTCCAGACCGACAGGGACGACTGTAGGTCGCAGTCAGGATTTGTCTTTACGCTAAACGGAGGAGTGATATCTTGGAAAAGTCATAAGCAAGATACAATAGCAGATTCGACTACAGAGGCAGAGTATATTGCGGCAAGTGATGCAGCAAAGGAAGCTGTCTGGCTGAAAATTTTTATCTCGGATCTTAGAGTTGTTGCCGGTATCTCTAGACCGATCGATATATTTCGTGACAACTCAGGGGCTGTGGCGCAAGCTAAAGAGCCAAGAGATCATCAGCGGACTAGGCATGTACTCAGGAAATATCACCTCATCCGAGAGATTATTGGAAGAGATGATATTCGACTGCAAAATATACCGACGGACGACAACGTTGCTGACCCGTTGACAAAGCCGCTAGCTAGAGCTAAGCATGAGAGGCACGCAAGTTCTATAGGAATGCAGTACTTAGAACATAGCAACTAGTTCAAGTTTTTGATTATTACTATAGATGTAACTTGAAACTCCTTTTTATTATGTATTTACATTTCATGGGATTGAAATAGGAGGTATTTATATATTTGTTTCTTGTTGTCTATTATTAGCATGTTTTAACCTATCCATGACAAGTCAAGTGATGAATTGTCTAAATACCCGTAGCTACTTAATGTAGAGGGAGCTACATTAGGGAGGTAACGCTATTATGGATATTTGATGATTTATTCGGGGATGAATAAAAGCACAATGTTGTGACCAAATATTCATTAGTATTTATCAGAGGATAAATATTGAGAGTGATCCGCATCGAGTTTACTTCATGGAGCATTAACATATGTAAACTTGATAGGTTGTCCTTAGACCTGAGATATTTGGTTTGGGGCATGGTGACTTCTGTACTTTAGCGTGTTCTAACGTCACACCGTAACAGGTGATCATAAGGGGCATGTCTAGGTGCAGGGGAAGCTGTGTGCTCAAATTGCAAATAGTCAAGATGGGATTTGCACCTCCTATTTTTAGGAGAGATATTTCTGGCCCCTCGACGGTTAAGACTACTGAAAATGCGTGGCCACGCTCGGTTAGAATGATAGGTTTCATTCAGTAAACCGTAACTGCAGTGTGTCGAGATCAGAGTCTAGAAAATCTGAGTATTTAGAATAAGATCCCTGCTCCATGTCTAATACTCACATTACGGAATATCGCGATGCAAAAGGAAAAGCCTAGATAATCCAAGGAGTGGATTATATCTCTAGATATAAGAGATCTCATAGTCTGGTTAACCTAAGTATCTGGCTAGGGACCTCCTTAGGCCAACGATGTACAAGGAGTGTTACTTATCTTGCACAAGTGGGAGTCTGTTAGATTATGTGCAGAGATAGATAACACGTGTCATCGTGTCCAATGCTATGGGACATTAAAGGATCACACTGCTACACACCCAATTAAAACCATCTGGATTTTACCATGCTATGTGTAAGAATAATTAATTAGTTAATTAATTATTGAGAAAGAAAAATAATAATAGTTATTTATTATTTAAAGGAGAAGTTAATGTTTAATTTAAATATTAACAGGACCAATTAATTAATAGTTATTAATTAACTAGAAAGGTTAAGGGTGTTTTCTGTAATTATCCAATAGTTTAATTAAAGCTGAGCTTTAATTAAACGGGTTTGGGCTTTAATAAGGTTTATTATATAAATACCTTATTAATCCTTAGAATCATATAAAAGATAATTACAAGTTAGAAAACAACCTTAATCTCCTCTCTCTCTCTCTCTCTCTCTCTCTCTCTCTAATCGACGCAAAGGCCGAGGACATCCCTAGGGGTCGACGACGCAACACGCACACACATACGGGCATCGTTTGATCATTGGTGAAATCCTTAGGCGGTCTAGCAGCCTGTTCGTGGTGGTGCAGTAGCGGTGTTATATCTTTAGCTATCTGGATAAAGGATTAAAGATTACTGCTGAAAGGTATAATTTTTATCCCCTACTAGTTTTTAGTTTCTGTACGAGTTAGATGAGATCACTGGAAGGGGTTTTGTTTTATTCCGCTGTGCATGTTTATCTCATATGTTTTTATACCCTACAAAACCCTTCAAAAAATTTCTTTAGAAAAATATGAGAAGAGTGATCTTGCTTGAAAGAAGATTAAAAAACTAAAAGATTGGTATAATTTTTTTGTTTAAATTCACAAAACTTAAAAAGTTATGACAATTTAAAGTTTTTGAGGTTTTTTTTAAATTCCTAGGTTGTTGGGGGGGGGGGGGGGGGGGGAGGAGGCATTTTCCATATTTACCCTTTTCTTCATAATTTAATACATAATAATTACAGTTTTGCCATCGTTCAATCTCATCAATTTTGATGATCTAGTGGTCCAGATTAATTCTTTAGGTTCGTTGTTTAACAAATGGTTCTTTATTGATCCATTATATATATATATATATATATATGGCAAGGATTCACATAGTCCTACCTTTAAACATAGAATTCAAAGGAAAATTCTTAGCAACTCATTTAAAAAGGCAAAATAGTAATTACAAATTATTAATCACGCACTCCTCTTCCAAGACTTTCCCAAAGTTTTTTTTTATATTTATTTTTTACCCCTTAAATCATTAAATGACCATAACTATATCAATTTTGAGAATTTGAGAGAAACATTATACAAATCTACTCATTTTTTAATCCTCTTTCAAACGAGACCAATCCTCACATAATTCTAAAAAATTAATTTCGAATATGCAAACCATATGAAAATAATACCAAAATATTATCATTTTAAATCATGTGAATTTTTATCATTCTTTATTGTAACCATGCGTATTACAACATGTTTGGCCGGAAGAAATGAATTTATATCATTTTCGGATAGAAACATGTGTATTTATTTTATTTTTAGCTAAAAACATGTGTATTTATATCACTTTTAGCCAAAAACATGTGTTTTATATCATATTCAGCTGTAAGAAATGTAATCATTTTGAATGTTATATATTATTATCATTTTCATCTAGAAAATTATCATTTTCTATTTGAAAATGTTATTATTATCTGTTGGAAGTTATCATTTTCGTCCGTGATTTAAGGGGTAGATGATTCCAATAATACCCTCCTTTCTATAATTAAATCTTATAATTATTTACTTAATTACAATAATGTCATTATTAGACTTGACCATTGATTTAATAAATCTAATGGTCCAGATTTGGACTTTAGGGACTATGTTTAAACATATGGACTATGTTTATCCTATATATATATATATATATATATATATATTGTTGGGAAATAATCTAAGTTATTGAGTATAAAAATGAGAACTGTTTGGTAAAAGTTGGTGAAAACAGTTTAAAACTGTTTGTTGAAAATATGAAAATAGTTGAAAACTGTTAGTATGAACATCTACAACTGTTTGAAGACCTTGAAGTGAAGACTGTTAGAAGACTAAAGAACTGTTGTGTTCATTAAACAGTTTCTGTTGAGCTATATTTGGAAAATCCTATCTTAGAAGATATCTCGAAATACTTTGAAGATTATCAAGATTATCTCAGAAGATAGAAGATTACCTAACTGTCAACAATTCAAGGAGGATCAAGAGTCTATATATACTTCATTAGATGATCAATTTAGTACGACGATTTGATCTCATTATTCAAAGCATTTGTTCTTATTGTTATTTATTTTTCTGAAAGTGTTTAGCCTCTAAGTTTCTTGTTGAAACCTATGAACAGTCTGTGTTCTTCGTCTAACAGAATAAGTTAGATTGGGGGTGAAGTTTGCTTTTGTAATCATTCTGGTTGGTTAATAAAACTACTGTTTGATTGAATTAATCTTTGTTTAAAACCTTCTTTAATCAATTAAGTGTGATTCCGCAACTTCTTAATTGATTGTGATCATAGTTAAAGATTAACTTTTATTTTACTCTGATTGATTATTTAAAGTTAGTTCTTGTTATTTGATATAATCTATATCCGATCCTGACAAGTGGTATCAGAGCCTTATCATTAAGGTTCCTTTGATCACCAGTTGAAGGTTTTTGCTTTACCTTGCTTTATTTTTCAAAACCTTTTTTTTTGTTTAAATCAATTTGTTTCAATGGATTCGGGAGGTTCTTCTGATAACAGTGGATCAGGGTCCAACATTCGTGTTCCCATGCTCAAACCATCTGATTTTGAGATGTGGAAACTAAGAATTAAACAACATGTCCAACTAATGGACTATGATGTTTGGCAAATCATTGAAACTGTTCCTACTAATACCATTGAACTGGATGAGAATGGAAAACCAAAGAAGAAACCACCACCAAAGACAGATGCTGAAAAGAAGAATAGAATGATTGAGATGAAAGCCCTCAGCATCCTTCAGATTGCAATTCCCAATGAGTATCAACATCAATTCAAGAAATTTGATGATGCTCATGAACTTTGGAATGCTCTGGAAAAGAGGTTTGCTGGGAATGCTAGTTCTAAGAGAAACCAAAGAGATCTTCTTAAACAAGCCTATGAGAACTTCACCAGTGGGAAGAATGAGAGTATCACCCAAATCTTTGATAGGTTTTACAAACTGGTGAGTCAACTGGAGAGTGCTAAGGTTAGGCTTGATCAAGATGAGATAAATAGAAAGTTTCTTAGGTCTCTAGGTGATGAATGGACTGTGTTTGCTGCACAATGGAGAACCAAGGATTCTCTTGAAGACATAGAGTTAGATGACCTCTATAATAGTTTGATAGTGTTTGAGGGAGAGATAGAGGGAAAAATAAAAACTGCTATCCCTAGCCATAATGCTGCTCTCCTGTCTTCCTCAGGTATGGAATCAAACCATTCATTAACTAACTCTCTTGATAGTGGTGCATGTACTAGTTCTGTTGTTGGACTAGATATGAATACTCCAGATGCAGTTCTTGAAGCTTTTCTTGCCAGCCATGCACATTCAACCCTCACCAATGAGGATCTTGAACAAGTGCACCCTGATGATCTTGAGGAAATGGATCTCAAATGGCAGATGGCCATGCTTACTGTTAGAGCCAAGCGATTCATTAAAAGGACTGGAAGGCAAAACATGAATTTCAGAGCTGATGGCAAGGCTGGATTTGACAAGTCAAAGGTTAGATGCTTCAAATGTCAACAACTTGGCCACTTTGCAAGAGAATGCAGATCTGGTGGACAAGTTCAGAATCAAGGTCAGAGGCCAACTCAGAACCATACCTCCTCAGCATTGGTCTCACAAGAAGGTCATGGATTTGATTGGAGTGATCAAGCAGAGGAGGCTACCAGCAACAAAACTTTGATGGCATTGACTGACTCCTCCATCAAGATGGATTCTCCAGAATCTGAGGACATACAGGTATCTTCTAAACTATGTCCTGGTGAATGTAGAGCTATTGTTAGAGAGCACAATAAGAAAGTATGTGCTGCTCTAAGTAAAATGGAGGAGAGAAGGTATGAGTATACTGCTGTGATAGAAGATTTTGAAAAGAAAATTAAAGACTATCAGGCTAATGAACTGCAAATGGACTATGATAGAAAATATCATAAGTGGGAGAAAGAGCAGTTTCAAGATGAGATTGATAGTCTGAAAAAGAAATTGGTTGAAAAAGAAAGCAAGGTGGATGAACTCACAAAGAAATTGGAAGGTGTGGACATTGATCTTGGAATGTTCAAGGCTGCAAACCTTAAGCTTAAGACTCTGCTACAATCTCAAGTGAGAGACAAGGTGAAAACTGGCCTAGGATACAAACAAACCCCACCTCCATACAACCAAAACTACATAACTCCAATGTCTGAGGTAGCTGACAGATATGTTAATGAACCTTTGGAAGATGAACTTAAGTCAGCTGATCCAAAGTTTGAGAGTTATGAAGATGAAGTTGTGTCAGTAGTAAGTGTTTAAGATAATGAGGAAGTTGTGAAGAAGGATGAAGGTATTCCATATGAAAATCACATCCTGTGTGAGCCCATTCCCACAAAATCATCTTTACAACCTGTGGTGTTTGTAAAAGCATCCACTGAACCCCTCACCAATGAGCCAAAACCCTCAAAAGCTGTTAACTCTATTAGCAGTTCCACAACTGTTACAAATAGTTCCCATCTTTACACTAACAGTTCCAACAAGAACCCAAACAGTTCTAAGCTAAAAAGCCCAACTGTTTGTACCAAAGCCAAAGGAAAGGAGAAAGTTGGTGAAGTTATGTATACCAAGAAGAAAATGGAAGCTTCAAAATCTCAGGCTAAACCCAAGCCTAAGAAAAGGCATACTGAAATGCCTGCATGCACATGTCAAAAACATGGTGTCCAAAAGTTTCCTCAATCTGCAACTGTTAGAGGAAATCAAAGAAATAGGAACCAATTCTGGTTACAAAGAACTGGTTTACCTATTGTGAAAACCAAAAAGTGCTACATTTGTGGAAGATCTAATCATTTAGTTCAAGATTGTTACTATAACCCACAGACCAATGGCACTCAAAACAAAAGTCCCAAACTACAGAATAACAGTTCTAAAACTGTTAAGTCAAAACAGATCAACAGTTCTAAGACTGCTAAGCCAAAACTGGCAAACAGTTCTAAAACAGTTACATCCAAACCAACTAACAGTTCCAAAACTGTTTTAACAAAACCAAAAACTGCTGGTTTGGCTTGGATGAAAATTCAAAAACAAACTGATTCTGGAGAAGGTAAAACTGTTCTTCATACTGAAAATCAAAAGGAATCACAAGTTGATTCATCTGTTTTATCAACTCCACCAGCTGTTTGTTCAAAGGTGTCCATTGTTAATCACAACAGTTGGAAACCACATGTTCTTACAAAGTATTCTTCACACAAGTTAGAGAAATCTAATTTGGATGAAATCAAAAAGAACAAAACTCTGTTTAAGTATTATGACTTGAATGGTGTACCCAAGACCTGCATGGCCTGGGTACTTCCTGCTACTAACTGATTGTATTTGTGCAGAGCATTCATAGGACGAATCAAGGAGGAATTTGGCATGTGGATAGTGGATGCTCAAGGCACATGACTGGAAATCCACAATGTTTGAAGGATTTCAAAAGAATCAATGGAGGATTTGTAGCATTTGGAGGAAATCCAAAGGGAGGAAAAATCACAGGTAAAGGAGCTGTTGAGGCAGGTACACTTACATTTAATGATGTTTTCTTTGTTGAACAGCTTAAGTACAATTTGTTAAGTGTATCTCAAATCTGTGACAATGGAAACAAAGTTTTGTTTACAGATTCAGAATGCATTATTCTTTCAAAAGATTTTAAATTAAATGAGAAGGATGTTCTTTTAAGAACACCTAGAAAAGATAATGTATATTGTCTTGATCCACAAAAGATTGCTAAATAGAATGTGTTAAGCTGTTTACTCTCCAAAGCATCTCATGATGAGTCTGCCATTTGGCATAGGAGGATGTGTCACATGAATTTTAAAACCATGAATTTGTTAGCTAAAAACAATTTGGTAAGAGGTTTGCCCCAAAAAGAGTTCTCATGTGATGATCATTGTGTGGCATGTCTTAAAGGCAAGCAACACAAAACTTCTTATAAGTCCAAAGAGACTTCTTCCATTACTGCACCTTTACAACTATTGCATATGGATCTTTTTGGTCCAACATCTGTGGTCAGCATAGGTAAGAAAGCCTACTGTTTAGTTGTAGTTGATGATTTCACCAGATTTACATGGGTTCAATTTCTTAGAACTAAATATGAAACTGCTGAGTTAGTTAAGTCTCTTATTCTTAGGATTGAGAATCAATCTGATTTGAAGGTGAAAGTCATTAGATCTGATAATGGTTCTGAGTTTAAGAACTATGATTTAAACAACTTTTGTGAGGAAAAAGGAATTTCAAGACAGTTTAGTGCTCCTAGGACTCCTCAACAGAATGGAGTTGCTGAGAGAAGGAATAGGACTTTGATAGAGGCTGCTAGATCTATGTTAGCTGATTCTAGGTTTCCAATGACATTCTGGGCAGAAGCAGTGAACACTGCCTGTTATGTTCAGAATAGAGTACAAGTAGTCAAGTCAAAAGGGAAAACTCCTTATGAGTTGTTTCTCAAGAGAAAACCTTTAATCAACTTCTTCAAACCATTTGGTTGTCCTTGCACTATCCTCAATACCAAATCACAGTTAGGCAAGTTTGAGAGTAAGGCTGAAGAAGGTTTCTTTGTAGGATACTCCACTCAAAGTAAAGCTTATAGAGTTTTTAACAATGTCACTAGAATCATAGAAGAGAGTATGAATGTCTCCTTCAATGAGCATAGGATCAATATTGCAGGTAATGGACCTGATTGGTTATTTGATATTGATGCATTGTCTAAATCTCTTTCTTTTGAGTATTCTACTGAAACAGCTATAGGTATTTCAACAACTGTTTCTGTTGAGCTATATTTGGAAAATCCTATCTTAGAAGATATCTCGAAATACTTTGAAGATTATCAAGATTATCTCAGAAGATAGAAGATTACCTAACTGTCAACAATTCAAGGAGGATCAAGAGTCTATATATACTTCATTAGATGATCAATTTAGTACGACGATTTGATCTCATTATTCAAAGCATTTGTTCTTATTGTTATTTATTTTTCTGAAAGTGTTTAGCCTCTAAGTTTCTTGTTGAAACCTAAGAACAGTCTGTGTTCTTCGTCTAACAGAATAAGTTAGATTGGGGGTGAAGCTTGCTTTTGTAATCATTCTGGTTGGTTAATAAAACTACTGTTTGATTGAATTAATCTTTGTTTAAAACCTTCTTTAATCAATTAAGTGTGATTCCGCAACTTCTTAATTGATTGTGATCATAGTTAAAGATTAATTTTTATTTTACTCTGATTGATTATTTAAAGTTAGTTCTTGTTATTTGATATAATCTATATCCGATCCTGACATATATATATATAAATTATTCTTTTAAATTAAACACTCACGAAGGTTATATTTAAATCAAACCCTCTCATAGTGGAAACCATGGTTCTAACTTCTAAACGACGCCATCACTACATCACATATCATTCACTACTTCAACGGCTCGACCTCTTCAACTCTTGTTTGCTTTCGAATTCTATTGTTCACTTACAGTCTTGGAAGTTCTATTATTCCAATATCAACGTCCAATGATTTGTGGTCATCAGTGAAGAACTAGTGATCTGGTGTCAACATTAGTAAACACAATCATTTGTTCGTAGTTAACTTTTTAGTTAATTCTACACTTGTTGTTAACTTTTGATTAGGCGGGGAAAATTAAATGTTGTTGGGGAGATAATCATTTTCAGCAATAATCAAACCTGTCTATTGAAATACATAGAATTTGATGTTAACAAAACCATACATTCATTTAGACTTAGAATGTTTCAAAGCATGTGTTGTTTTGTAACTGACTTGAAGAATTCACTAAGTATTAAGCATCAGCTGAGGATCAGCTAAGTACTGAGTATCAACTGAAGGACTATCATCTAAGATCAGTCGACAAGAAAAGACAAGTGTTGAAGACCATCAGCTGAGGGATTACAACCATCAGCTAAGGGATTACAACCATCATCTAAGGAACAACTCTAATCAGCTGTGTAGTAAAAGTGATCAGGTGGGTCTACAACCCTAGCCATTCTGCATCAGTTAAGTATTCTTTACCTCACCTAGTCTATTTCCCATAAGCTTGTTACTCTCAATGATCAGCTGAGCATTATGATCAACTGAGTATTATGATCAACTGATCATCTAGGTTTATTAGCTTACAACTCTCCCTAATATAATATTTGATCAGGTGAGCATTTATATGATCAATTGAGTGAATGTAAGTAGATGAGTCTTTTCTATTCCTTAGGTTGCGCAAAATTATACTTGCAGTTGAGTACATTTTTTTAGCTGAGTTACAAAACTTGTAATATCGGTTTAGTGTTACTTTGTACTTGTTCTTAAGTCAAAAGCAGAATATGTGTTGCTCTATTATGCCTTTAGATCTGTCTTTGTAAAAGTATAAACACCTTTTGAATCAACTAAGAGACAAAATGGATCGATCTTATCCCCTGGAAAAAGGAGAAAGATACTTTAGAAGAAGAAGATTTTAAAGATTTGTTTCAAAAACTAAATATGGCTGACAACTCCATACTTGGTAAAGTCAAATATGAAGAAAGCATGGTGTTATTTAAGGTACAAACATGAGAAGAGAAACTTAAACTCAGGACAAAAGGTATAGGTTTTAATATTGTAATATTGTGAGCGGGATGCACTTTTGTAGGAAAGTAAACTTAATTTATACATTGCTTGTATAAAGTGCTTTTACTTTTCACCTACTCACTTTATCTATTATAATATTAATATCCTAAATCCTTTTTGTCTCCTACATCCCTTGTAAGAATAGAAGCCAAACTCTATATTTACTAATACATACTGGACTTGTAAACCATCTTTCTCATAAGTTGGAAAACCTCATTTGTTGAGTTCTACACAGATTCTTCAAAGCATAGTTTTAGAAGCAAGTTCATAGTTTTTAAGAAAAGAACAAACTTTTAGAATTAGCATATTTTGTGTTTAGAAACAAACTTGTTTATGTGTTGAACTTCCTCACATTAGTTGTTAGGAATAGCTTGGTTCATGTATTGAACCTTTTTGTTGCCACATTTTACTGAACTTAGATTTTCCGCATCTAGTTAATCTAATTCTTGATTCATATCACTAAGAATTATATAAAAGTATAGCATCATGTCTTTAAATTCAAAAGGCTAAAGTTTGTATTTAACGCCCCTTCTACAAACATTTGTTATTTTAGTATCCATTTGGGACCAACAACTAGTATAAGAGCAGTTTATATAATCAATATCTAGATCTGTTTTTCTTACTCTTCAATTGCTTCTACCCCTCACCACCAAATGGCCTCTCCATCTGCTATTTCAACCAACTTGCTAAACAATGTGTCTTTGTCAAGATGCCCTATGTTCGATGCAGATAACTTCTCTCTTTGGAAGAGTAGGGTTCATCTCTTCATGTCCACTCTTGAAAGGTAGATGTTGAAAATTGTTACTGAAGGACCCTTTGTTCCTACTTTAACTCTTGCAGTTCCTTCTACTACGGAAGGTAATACCTCCACAACCGAAAGAATCATAACAAAGCCTGATGAATAGCTAGACATGAAACAAGTTTCAAGAATAAAATTGAATTTTTTGCATCCACTTAAAAGACCTTCATCCACATTGATGGACTTTAGAACTTAGGGAGTTTAAAGTTTCTTAAATAGGGATTGTGACTATTATTTCGCAACAGTAAGAACGTAACTTGTTTTTACATAAATATATACCGTATGGACCAAAGTGATGACTTAAAAATTAATTAGCATACGGCGTATAAACATACGAACAAAGGACAAAATACCTTACATAGTAAGTCATGTCTTTTGTAACATACACTCGGTCAATTAAAACAACAACTTCATATTTAAATATATTGATATAAAAGGTTATTTATTGATTATGAATATTCATTGATAATTTCCTTTTATCAAGTATTGTTGTTTGCTAGCACTCGAAGAGGCAATAACATTCAACATCTAAAATGCATTGCCAAAATACTATTGTATCATGTCGTTTGCGGCATGAAATACCACAATCAATATATCCGCAATCTTTCTCATTCCAATATGTCGTAGTTAAGTTCAATATTTTGGAAGGTTGTATGTAACATCATTTGTTAATATTATTATGATTTCATATTTGTAATTATGTTATATAAATTGATTATTAAAAATAAAGAAAATTTTCACTTCAAGGGAATTCTCAGTAGATTTATTTAAAACAAAATAAAAATATCATATATAAAATAGTAAAATTAACAATCTACTTTGGGCTTAAAATAAAAATATCTAATATAATAAAACAAAGTTAATGTTTCCCTGTATGAAATGTCATGGCAAGATATCACAACATATTCCAAGGGATATGTGTTTCATGAAATCATAACATTAAAAATTTGAAATAAAAAGTTACGTGAAAAAAATGAGAAACACAATAAATATAGCAAACACAAGGGATATTTTTATTTTGATTTCCATTTTTTGTTGCTCATACATATGAATTGTTCTCATGTTTGGCATATTTATATATGCTCAAAGGAATTTATCATGCATATGTGATTATGATTTTATTAATGTTACACTCTTTCGTTAATATTGTTTGAATGAATCATTAAAATTTAATTTCTATATATATATATATTATAATTTGAATATTATTTCTTCTTTTACATACATACTATACACACATTTTCATGCACATGTAAATATTGCTTTATTAATTTTATATTTTCTCATTAATGATTTATCTTCTATATTAGATACATGCAAGTGTTAAAAAGTTATATTGACTACATATTTGCTTATTTGATGTTAACTATATTGAATCTATATGTGATACACGAGTTGGTATAAAAAATTATACATATTAAACATTAGCAATAAGAAATTACATACGTATAAAAAGCTGAGAAAAATGACAATGAAAACATTAATGCCGGAAAATGGCGTATATGATTATCGAAGAGTCGTAACTTTAATGACTGTACAAGCCATTAATCATTATTTATGCAATTAGGCTGACTAGTATTTATTTTTGATTGGTTATAATTAAAATTAAATTTAAAGTAATTTTAACATTTTTCAAGATAACAAAACCAAAATATTTGGTTAAACATGTTATTTCGAAATGTTATAAAGGGTAAATACATTATTTATAAATTAGGGTGGACCATTACATATTTTAATGTTTAATGGTTAAATATAAAATTCTTCCTAATAATTTTGATTCAAATATAACAAAAAGTGGAATTCAATTTTAACAATAAAAGTTAAAATATTATTGTATCTAAATCATTGACTAAAATCGTCTATATTAGTATTTTATTAACATTTGAAGCAAATATTATTTTATAATTATATTACATATTATCTCCTAGAAATTTATTAAAAAATCAACTTTAATTAGAAAATATGACCGGTGAAAATTAAAGTATACTTTTGACTTTTCTAAGTCAAAGTTGGATTCAATATTAAATCTAATTTGAATAAATTTTTTAAGAGATATTTCATGTGTACCCTTGTTAAACATTGAAGTATGGTATTTGTCTACTTTAATTTACAAATATCATAATTATCAAAAGTTGTAGTTTTAACAATTTAAAATATTTTCTAAATATTCAAAATTCTACTTAAATATAATGAATACAAAGTAGACCTTGCTGCTCTTAATTGTTCCAATAATCATATGTGTTGTAAAATAAATACAATAACGTCTATTCGTCTGATTATAACCACATGTTTCTTCCGTTATATCTATGCTCCGTCTCGCGTCAACGTTTCTACCACTAGTTTGGGTGATGTCGTCATGTCCTATTTATTTCAATTCTCATTCATTTAACACTTTATAATTATTTATCTTTTTATTAAAAGTTAATGTTTAATGTTTTTAATGTAATCCGTCTATTGCACTCGTATGCAATGTAGTAATATAACATTAATTGCTTTAGAGGACTAAAATTGCTATTACCTTCTTATTTTGTCTACTTATTTTATCATTAAATGTTACTCTAGACTAAATGTCAATGTGACACACGAGTTTGTTTAAAAAATTAATCACATTAAGTATTAATAAAAAAATATTAAAAAGTTATAGAACATGAAATAAATGAGAATTTTAAAAGGTGACGATAGTCGGTGTAGGTTAACAAGGGCTAGAGTAGGGATGATTGTAGAGATTTGGTTTCATTATATGAACACACATGATTATATTTCTTGTACAACCCCTAATCGCTATTTAGACATTTAGGGACTTTGAGATAAAGTGTTTATTGGTTAGAACTAAAAATAATATAAAATTATTATAACATATTTTAAAACTAGAAAACTAAAAGTTTGATTAAATAAGATATTTAAAAAAGTTATAAAGGGTAAAAATGTTATTTATAAATTAGGGTGTGCAAATGCGATATTTTAATGTTTAAGAATAAGATATAAGAAATTCTTCCTAATAATTTTGATACAAATTGGACTCAAAACTGAATCCAATTATGATCAACAAAAGTCAAAATATTATTGTATCTAAGCCATTGACTGGAATTGTATTTTAGCTTTTATTCATGTTAGTATTTTATTAATACTAGAAGCAGATATTTATAATTTTATAAGCATATATATTATAATATCATATTTCGTTAAGGGCGAAGAATATTACGTTATATATTACATTAATCAAATTGCGCGAAAATACAACAAACTATACAAATATTATCATTGTATGCAACCAACATTATTTTCTACCTAAAAATACACATAACTTACAAATTTGGTTCATTATATGCAAGTTATTTATGACAATAGGTAACTTACTGGCTACCTTTTCAAAAATAAAAGAAAGTTGGTACCTCAAAATACAAACAACTTTCAAATTTTGTTCATTGTATAAAATCAACTTTATAATTTTGTTCATTGTATACAATCAATAACGTGTAACCTGATAATCAGGTTACCCATTGTATACAATAAACCAAATTTGTAAGTTGATTGTATTTTTAGGTAGAAAATTAAGTTGGTTTCTTACAATGACAATATTGACATAGTTTGTTATTTTTTCGCGGATTTTGCCCTTAATCTAAATCAGCTATACTGTTTGGTCCAATTTTATTATATCCAAGCTTAGTAAATATATTATGGGTATAAATGTCCTGTGGTTAAATACAAGGAATCATTTGTAACATTAATTTGGTGATCTTTATTAAAAAAAACCAAACACATTTATAACTTTTAAGAGCTAGAACTGAAACAAATTTAAGGAGTAAAATGGTATTTTCGCATCCACTTATGGGGAGTTTAATGGTTCTCAAATAGGGATTGTGACTATTATTTCGCAACCGTAAGAACGTAACTTGTTTTTACATAAGTATATGCTGTATAGACCAAAAGTGATAACTTAAAACTTAATTAACATATGCGTATAAACATACAAACAAAGGAAAAAATACCTTACGTACTAAGTCATGTCTTTTGTAACATACACTAATCAATTAAAACCACAACAACCTCACAATTAAATATATATGATATAAAAGATTATTTATTGATTATGAATATTCATTGATAATTTCCTTTTATCAAGTATTCATGTTTGCTAGCACTGGAAGAGGCAAAAACACTCAACTTTTAAAATGCATTGCCACAATATTGTTGTATTATGTCGTTTGTGGCATGAAATACCACATTCAATATATCCGCAATCGTCTTAGGAAAATACCTCAGAACAATCTTTCTCAACTGTTGAATCCGAACCTGAAAAATAAAACATAATTTAAATGTTTTTTCATTCCAATATGTCATACTTAGATTAAATTTTTTTGGAGGTTGTATGTAATATCATTTATTAATATTATCATGATTTCATTTTTGTAATTCTGTTACATAAATTGATTATTAAAAATAAAGACATTTTTCACTTCAAGGGAATTGTCAGTACATTTATTTAAAACAAAACAAAATATCCTATATAAAATAGTAAAATTAACATTCTACTCGGTGCTTAAAACAAAAATTTCTAATATAATAAGACAAAGTTAATGTTTGCCTTTAAGAAATGTCATGGCAAAATATCACCACATATTCCAAGGATATGTGTTTCATAAAATCATAACATCATAATACCTTTAATCAAAAAATTTGAAATACAAAGTTACCTGAAAAGATGAGAAACACAATACATATAGCAAACACAAGGGATATTTTCATTTTGATTTCCATTTTTTGTTGCTCATACATATGAATTGTTCTCATGTTTGGCATATTTATATATGCTCAAAGGAATATATCATGCAGATGTGATTATGATTGTATTAAGGTTACACTCATTCATTAATGTTATCGGAATGAATCATTAAATTTTAAATTAATTATATATATATATATATATGTATGTATGTATGTATGTATATATATATCTTATTTAATTTGAATAATTTTCTTCCTTCTTTGACATACATACTATACACACATTTTCACGCACATATAAAAATTGTTTTATTAATTTTCTATTATCTCATTAATGTCTATATATCATTAAATTGTAAATCTATATATATCTTAATTTAAACTGTATAGTTTTCATCCATCTTTACAGGGCCGGTCCAATGGATTTGGATGCCCCGTGCCAAGTGGGAAAAAAATGCCTCTATTTATGAACTTCACGACATATGTGAATTAATAATTTCTTGTTCTCTTTTCTTCTACACTTTTCTTTACAAACTTTTTTAATGAATTAATTGTTGTATTTATCTGAAACAAGTAGATTTTCAAACCAAACAAATGAACAATTAACTATCATTCATAAATCAGTAAATCACAAAATGGTTGTGAGATCAGTAAGTTATGAATTAATGACTACCAAACAAGCAGATTTTTATGAATTAAAGGTTGTGAGAAAGCTAATTGACATCATCAATGGTAAATGTTTAGAAAGCTAACTGACACAAGAAAACCATCAAGTTGGAGCACTTTTGTCAAACAAAATTCCCATCTTTCTGATTTAAATCTAACAAAATTAAAGTCACCATTAGAACATAAATCCCAAACCCATCCAGTCTATATATTATGATCACAAACCTTAAAACAATAAACCACATCAAACCTTGAAACATAAACACTGTCATCTAATAAATTAAAAAACCGGTAGCAAGTATGCAAACAAAATGAAGATTATCATACGTAAACAAATCAGGACTTCACGAATCTGTGCAAAAACGAATATCAGTAAAAGACTAAAAGCAATTAAGTCATACCAGCAAGCTCGTAGTGGGAAAAGGTGTAGTGTAGAATTTTTGTGATACAAATTTGTTTGGTTTTAATATTCTGTGTTCCACTTAATTTTAGAAGTTAGGAGCAGTTGTTTGTAGTGTGTGGTTGAAGTTTGTTACTTACAAACTTCTGGATGTAAGAACTATGTATTGGTGCTAATTGGAATGGGTATGCTTTTGCCTTTCAAAAAAAAGAATAAAAAATTAAGCAAATACCAAACAGAAACATGAAACAGAAACACGAGTCTAGAATCAAACCTGTTTCAGAAGTTCAGCACTTGCAAAACAGTAAACAGAAACACGATGCAAAATAGGCACAACAAAACCAAACAGTTAAACACCAAACAGAAACACGAATGACGATTGAAAAATCTGCCTGTGCAAATGACGCGACTCGCGAGTACTTGACTGATTGCAATTTCTGATTCTCGTCTTCTCCATGATGACAGATGAGTAGATGATTCACGAATTTACAATAAACTTGAAATAGAAAAACAGATATACTCAAACAGAGATACTTGAGTCTCGGATTTAGATGGGTTAGACATTTAGACATCACGAAATAACAAAACCTAACCTGAGTAAGTCACTTGCCGGTTCTTGAATGCTGAATGCATTGAGAACTCCAAACGATTCTGAATCTCTGATGCTGTGCAATCGCCTCGTTGCCCTCCCTCATCGCCTCGACATTACACAAAACGCGTCGTAATCGGTTGCGACGTTGCCCCTCTCCCGCTCTCCACTATTGCCGCTGTAATATTGGGCTGCCTCATGCCGTTAATAGATTGGTCACGTGGCTACTGGATCAAGTATATTAATTGTTGGGCAACCCAAATGAACATACCCTATAATAAATAGCCCATGTAAGATGATGCCCCCTCTAGTTTTGCTGCCCTAGGCCCAAGCCCAACCTGCACATAGCTTGGGCCGGGCCTGCATCTTTAATACACACGATCAAACAAATTTATATACATACACAAATATATATACACAATTATATATATATATATATATATATATATATATATATATATATATATATATATAATTGTCTTCTATATTAGGCTCATTCACGTGTTAAAAAGTTATATTGCCTACATATTTCTTTATTTAATGTTAACTACATTGAATGGGTGTGTGATACACGAGTTGGTATAAAAAATTATACATATTAAACATTAGCAATAACACATTACATACGTATTAAAAGAGAGAAATTACAGTGGAAACATTGATGCCGGAAAATGGAGTATATGATTATCGAAGAGTTGTGACGTTATTAACTTTACAAGCCATCAATCATTATTTATATAATTAGGATGACTAATATTTAGTTTTGATTGTTTATAATTAAAATTAAAATTAAAGTAATTATAACATATTTCAAGATCAGAGAACTAAAAATTTGGTAAAACATGTTATTTCAAAATGTTATAAAGGGTAAATACATTATTTATAAATTAGGATGGACAATTACATTTTTTAATGTTTAATGGTTAAATATAAAATTCTTCCTAATAATTTTGATTCAAATATAACAAAAAGTGGAATTCAATTTTAACAAGAAAAGTCAAAATATTAATGTATCAAATCATTGATTAGAATGGTTAATATTAATATTTTATTAACATTTGAAGATAATATTATTTTATAATTATATTATATATTATCTTCTAGAAATTCATTTAATAAATCAACTATAATTATAAAATATGACCGACAAAAATTGTAGTACAGTTTA